>QRDG01000295.1:642749-773729 GCA_012064385.1 Puccinellia tenuiflora | reverse complement strand
GACCGGCGACGATGCTGATGCCGCCACCGGCGGCACCCGCACTCCTCACGCCAGCACGGCCGCCGCCCTTGACGCGGCCAGCAATGCTACCGGTGGCAGCGGAGGCGACCGCTTTCCCTCGCCCACGGCCGCCGCTCTTAGGGGGACGACCGCGAGGACGCTTCGCCGGAGGAGCGGCGGGGGTCTCCTCGGCGACAACGTCCATGGGCTCAGACTTCACCATGGCAGCGAAGCAAGGAAATGAGAAGAGGAATGCGAGAAGGAAGCAAAGAGGCGCGAATGAAGGAGGAGGAAGAAAACGGTCAAGATTTATAGCACAAACAAGGGACAACGTGGGAGACCCAACCGTCGCCCACGACCCCACGATCTACACGTGGCGACGGAACAGTTGACGGGACCCTTCAGTAACTGCAACCGGGTCCACGCGCGGAAGCCAAGGAGACAAGCCGTCAGCCGGCAAAACATACCCGGGGGCTGCGCACCCGCCAAGGCGGCTGCCCAGACCCGGATGAACATATAAAAATCACCCCGAGTCACGGACTCGGGGGCTGCGAAGCCGTTAGTCGGCAAAACATACCCGGGGGCCGCGCACCCGCCAAGGCGGCTGCCCAGACCCGGATGAACATATAAAAATCACCCCGAGTCACGGACTCGGGGGCTGCGAAGCCGTTAGCCGGCAAAACATACCCGGGGGCTGCGCACCCGCCAAGGCGGCTGCCCAGACCCGGATGAACATATAAAAATCACCCCGAGTCACGGACTCGGGGGCTGCGAAGCCGTTAGCCGGCAAAACATACCCGGGGGCTGCGCACCCGCCAAGCCGGCTGCCCAGACCCGGACGAACATAAAAACACCCCGAGTCATGGACTCGGGGGCCGCGAAGCCGTCAGCCGGCAAAAGATTCCCGGGGGCTGCGCAGCCGGCAAGCCGGCTCCGCAGACCCGGACGTATATCTAAATCACCCCAAGTCATGGACTCGGGGGCTGCACGATATAACGACGACAGAAGATAAGCAATAAGCGGGAAACGTGAAATTTCGACCCGGATTGATGCTCAAACCGGCCCAAAATTCGGGGGCTAGGGATGGCGATAATCATCACCAAAAACAAGCACGAATTATAGCACAAAGGCCCAGCAGTCACAGAGGAAACGACACTCACGATAACAAACCATGGCAGGAAGCAGAATAGCAAATTTTTACATAATGACCTTCAGAGGTGTCCAAGACAACAAAATGGTTAATGTGGCAGGACAATCGACGGCACAGAGTAACAATTACACCCGGCATCCCGGGGAGGCAAGCGAATCAGATGGTGGCGGCGTCAGTAGCGGCAGCAGCGTCGCCGGCTCCAGCATCTTCAGTCGGCTTCGGCGTCGAGGATGGCTCGGCAGGTACCAGCGTCGTCAATTCAACCGCCTCGGCAATCCGCTTGGAAGCCTCGGCAATTTCTGGACGCAAGCTCGCGAAGGACGTCCCGTCGCGGAAGCCATCCATCAGCCTGCTCGGCTGCAGGCCAGGGTACCACGACTTCACGACGGCTAGGGCCATGTCGGTACCTCCGCGCGCCGCCATCTCCACTTGATCATTGATGCCGACAGGCGCTCCTTCGAGCCGGGCGCATAAATCGTGGAGAGTAGCCGGCAGGGGAGTATCCGGCCACAGATTCTCAAGCACGCCTTCTGCCGCCTCCTTCAGCCGCCTGAATTCCTGGCCGAATCGCAGAAGGCGGGAAGCGGTAGTTGGAGCAGACCTGGCAGCGGCACCAGAAGATTCCGGCCGAGAGCGAGCCGAGGCAGCGTCTTGTTGAAGTTGCGCATCCACCTCGGGATAGAGGCCTGCAGTTCAAACCAGTAAGGCCGAATAGAAGACTTAAGGCAAGAAACCAAGGAGGAAGGAGACCTCACTTACCAAGGATCAGCTCGTTTACGTCCTCGACATCCTTGACCAAGCCGCTTACCAGCTGTTCATGCTCAAGTTCGCGAGCCTTGGCCTCCCGGACGATCTGGTCGGTATTCTCGACGGAAGCCTTCAGTTGATCCTTCAGCTTGGCCGCGTCACCGCGAAGAGATTCGACCTCGCCTTGCCTCCGACGCTCGGCCTCCCGCAGCTTTGCCGCCTCCTCGTCCAGCCGGACGACCTCGAGGCGGCGCTCTTCTAATGCCTTCTCCGCCGCTTGGAGATCGGCCTTGGACGAGGCCAAGGCGGCATCCTTCTCCTTCAGTTGCTTCTCCAAGCCGGCGCGGGAGGTGGAGTCACCTGTGGAGATCAAGTCACCGTCAAGCCCAGACATGCAAGACAAAGTGCGGAAAGAAAAAGGGAGCCAAACCTTTGGCCGCCTCAAGCTCCCGCTTGAGCAATGTCGCCTCCTTATTCGCCGCGGCAAGGCCTTGCTCCATGGAGGAGCAGAGCAATGTCACGTTGGCCAAGTTCTCCCGGGCCACCCGCTCCGCCAGTTCGGCGAGGGGAACTCTTCCCGACGCATCGGGCCGAGCCGGCACCGGTCCGGAATACGTCGGAGAAGACACCAAGGTTGATTGGCGAGGGCCGGGGAGCGAGGCTGTCGCTTCCGCGATGGCCTTATCCTTGGCTGTCACGGCCACCGTCAAAGAAGGAGTGGGGAAGGCGGTATACCCAGCCCCGACGCCGGGCTGGGGAACCACCTGGAAAGCGCCCACTGGCGTCTCGGCGTCTCCACCTGAAGCCGGAGGGTTGAAGTCCACTACAAGGGGGGACGCCTCCTCCAGCACTCGGCTGGCCGCCTCCGTCGTCTTCGCCTCTGAAGGCGGATCAGCCGCCTCCGCCAGCACTCGGCTGGCCGCCTCCGTCGACTTCGCCCCCGAAGGCGGATCAGCCGCCTGCGACGCGGAGACCTCGGTGACAGGCACCGATGCCGACTCCTTGACAGCGACGACTGCCGTCTCCGCTATAGGGAGCGGTGCCCTACGAAACAAGGAAGGCGTCAACATCGAGTGCAAGTTGCGAAAATTCCTACCACAAGACAAAGACTTACCCGACGCACGAGCCCAGCACCTTGGCCGCCCTCCTCTTCGTCCGCTTGGGCGGAGGGGGAGGCACAGCGTCGGACGGGCGCTTCACGCCTCCGGAAGGCGCATCGCCGCCTTTCGCCGGGACGACAGGGTCCTCGACCGGCCGCTCCGTGCGAGCCGGCACCACCTTGGCCCCGGCAGAGGCCTTTGCGGAATCGCCGGCTTCCGTGCCCGCGGCCGCCTTCACCTCGGCCGCCTTGGCAGCCGCCGGTTGCCTTGCAGCCGCCTGGGCATCCATCGATGCCCGGATCGAGTCCGCCTGCGCCAGCTCCGCGTAAATAGCCTTCTCCATATCATCAATACCCGAGTCATGGCCAAGAACAAAAGGAGGGGAAAGATTAACCACCTGGACGCGGGTCTTGCCGGCGGCGGGTTCGGCCCTCTCCGTGTCCGCCGCCTTCGTCCCCTCCTCGTCCTCCCTCGAGGCCAGCAGCTGCTCCACAGTAAAATCAGCATCAGATGCTCCTAAGGCTAAGACTGCCTGCGCCGACTGAGCGTAAAACTCCTTCTCCAAGTCATCCGGATTCGAATCGTAAATGAAATCACCACCCAAAGCAAGACCAATCACCTCATTGTTGGCCCCATCAGTCTGGGCCTCCTCCTCCGTCATCTCGGTGTCAACCTCAGCCCGGGCCTCGGCCGTGATCTCGTCCGCCCTGGCCTCGGTCTCGGATGTCTCCGCCCTTGGCCTTCCGGCTGGCGACAGGCCGCCTGTGGTAGGCCGGGAAGACGACGAAGCCCGCTTTTTGGCGGGATGCACGCCTCGCTTCCCGAAGGCGCCCTTCCGCTTGGGCGGCGCATTTGCATCGACATCGGCGGCCGACTTCGACCGCCTCTCCTTCACGGTCCGCCGGTGGAGGACCACCTTCTTCCGCGCCGCCGCCTCCAACTCCTTGGTCCGGCGGGTGGATATCGCCGGCTTGGAGGCTGGCACGGAGGAAGAACCCTCTGAGTCCGGTTCAGAGCTGGTGGAGAGGTCTACTACGACACGCGCAACATCGTCAGCCTGCCCGGCGACCCCGGGCCCAGAAGACTTACCACGGGACGACGAAACCGGAGGCGGATCGTCATGCTCGAGGTCCTCGTCCCTGTAGGCGGCCGAGTCGGAGTCGGCGCCGGCAGCAGGGGCCGGGCTCGTTGCGGTCCGGGTGGCGTCATCATCGCCCCCATCATCGCCGCCGGCATCAGCACCTCTACCGGACGACTCGGTGGTGTCGCCGCGTGTTCCCGCGACGACACGGGCATCACCGCCGGATCCGCCTCCAGCGGCAGTGTCCGCACCTTCACCCGCCGCCTGCTCCTCGGCGGCGCTATCCTCCTCCAGCATGGCCGTCTGCGACGCAGAAAGGGGACCCTGGACGTCAGGCTCGAAGACTACTTCAAAATCTTCCACCATCTGGACCTCACAAAGCTACCCGGCAAGCCGGCTAGATCAGGCGGCAGCCGGAAAGGGAATCGGAAGCAAAATGAGAAAGGAAGAAACTAACCTCAGGAGCGCGGTCTGAGCGGTCTAAGGGATCGAGCCCGAGGCTCCAATTCTCCTCAAACTTGTCGGTGATGAGGCGGGAAACCCACTCGATTAATCCCTCCTGCGTCGGGATGTTCATGGAAGCACAAGTGGGATCCCGGATGCCGGAGTAGAAGCACATCTTGTGCGAGCGCTCCTGCAGCGGGTACATCCGCCTTATTGTCCAGGCCAGGGTCAGGTCCCTGGACTTCAACCCATCCGCCACCAGTTTCTCCAGGCGGGTGAACACAGAGGCCTGCAGATCCTCGCCGACTACCGGCTTCCGGCTCCAGGACCTGTCCGCCGGACGCGTATTGGCGAAGGCGGGGAGTTTGATCCGGTTAGCCTCAGTGGCGTTCTTGACATAGAAGTATGTATTCTGCCACTTCTTGATGGACTCGGGCAGATGGATCTTGGGGAACGGCGTGTTCTTCGGGCTGATGGAGACGCTACCACAGTCCCGCGGCAGCCCAGCGGTCACCTGAGACCGCAAGAAGAAGAACATGCCGAAGAGCTCCATACTGGGCCACATGCCCAAATAAGCTTCGCAGAGCGTGACGAAGCAAGACAACTGCGTGATGCAGTTAGCCCCCAGATGGTGAGGCTGCAGCCCGTAGAAGCACAGGAACTCGTTGAAGAACGAGCTGACGGGGAGCCCCAAACCCCGCTCCACATGCGTGTAAAACATGACAAACTCATCCGGTTTGGGCTGCGGCGAGATCTCTCCAGGGGGAGGGGCGCGAGCCTCCACATCGCCGCTCTTCCCCATGGACCCGTTCCGGTGAACCGTCAGGAGGAACTTATCGTCGATGATGGAGCCCATCCAGGCACCTGTGCCCGCCATTGAAATTCTGTTGCCCGTGGTGGAAGAAACGGAAGCAGAAGCAGCGAGACGGAGAAATCGGCAAGGAGCAGGAAGGCAAGAACAGGCGAAGAAGACGAAGCGGGAGAGAGGAGCGAAAGTTCCGAACCATCCGTGCCGTCCGCAAACGATCCCACTAACAAGCAGTTGCCACAGAAGATCCAGCCCGACGAAGACTGAAGCGACGTGCCCCTGACATCGGGCAGAGCGCAACCGTCACGACCAAGCGGCGAAACGTGGCTGACGCGTGCCACGACCCACGATTCCCAAGACGTCCGGACTACCGGAGACCGGCTACCCCAAGCCGGACGGTCCACCTCCGGCCACCGTCACTTTATCCGGCAAACTTCAAGCCGGACAACTTCAACTACAACCACAAACAAGACATTGAAGCTCGAGAAGTCTACCCGGCAAGCCGGCAAGACTCCACGATCTCGGGGGCTAGTGTCGGGGATATGAACCCCGGATACCCTTAAGAGGACCATTTCTTCAAGAACTGCAAGGGCCGGCTACAGCGTGCCGCCTGAAGCCAGCCGGATAAAGCAAGCCGTTTAGCCTACCCGGAGGCGGACGGCCGGCTAGAGCAGCCGGCCTCTACCAACCGACCAGTCCGTACTGGTAGGCCCAGATCGTCCAGCCCCTGTCGGACGTTACGGCTACAGTGTAATGATGATATAGCTCCAAGCCGGCTCCAGAGTAGTGATGTCATAGGGGCAATTGTGTAATCTCCTTGTAACCCGAAACCCTAGACGCTGCCTATATAAGGCGTGCATGGGCCTCCTGCGCGAGGCACGTTACACAGACACACACAGGCAGATAGGAAGATCATCATCTTCCATCTCTAGCCGGCTGGACACCTCTAGCCGGCACCACCGCCATACAGCTCCAGGAGCAACCTTGTAGCTCGATCTGTGATCAATCAATAGAAACAAGAAGAGCAGGACGTAGGGGTGTTACCTCCACAAGGAGGGCCCCGAACCTGGGTAATTGACGTGTGTTTGCATGTTGGTTGCCCAATCCCGCGCGAGCATCCGATCGTCGCCTGCCCCATACTCTTTTCCATCCTTGATGGATATGCCGTGCTACCCACCACGACAAGCTTGGTCCACCGTCCGGGATAACTTTCACCCGACATAGGCTTGCCCTATGTTCCTTACTCGGTTTACCCTTCCCTGCACATAAGAACAACAAAGAGGATTCCGACATATAATAATCATGATCCGACATAGGGATATGTCGGTTAACCTTTACCCAGTTGACCCCGGATAAAACCTGTATGGTATGTCGGTTTTCATTGACTCGGTCAACTCTGAGTCAACCTTATTTTACCATACTGACCCCACTCGGGGGCTTCCCCCCGACAATGTGGTTATGTGCACTTATCCATCATGCTCGTCCCTATGCTCTAATTTCACAGATTCCGACAATGTTCCTATCAACCAGCGTCTGCGGGCTCGTCGCCCTAAGAAAGTCAGTGGCAACAAAACTGCCGGTCCGTCTCAGCGCACTGTCACCAACAAAGTTGAGCCTGTGCACAGTGATTGGAACACTCTTCCGGAAAAGGACTTCCAACGGGACCGTCTAGGTTTTAATCCCTATATTTATGACCGTACCTCCTCGGATCCCCGGTTTTATTGCAAGATGCATCAAGTTATGTATGAGTTTGTCATCAACCGGAAGGAAAATACCTATGTGCCTCAACAGTTCCTTGATGTGGATTGGGTTCGTCAACACTATCCGGAGACAATGGAAATTCTGGAATTCCACAATCTTCATAGGCTCATGGGTCGTAAGAAGGACTACAATCCCGAGCTCATCAAGGAGTTCTTTGCCACTGTATACTTTCACTCCAATCCTGCCAATACTATGACCTGGATGAGTGCCACAGCTGTGTGTCAGGCTACACTTGCTGACTTCGCTCGCTTGTTGGAATTACCTGTCATTGATCCCTCTGATTCTAGATACTTCCGCATTCATGAACCGGGTCAACGTCAGTTGTCAGCCAAGCCTCATCTTTATCACTGCTATGATTCGGAGGCCGAAGGTATATGTCATGCTCCCAATGTCACCTTCATGTCACCCAAGTATTATGTCCTCCACAGGATTCTCCGCCATACAATTCATGTCAAGTATGGGGAACGGAATTTGGTTCGTGGCTGGCTGATCAATCTTCTCTTTCACTTGGAAAGCAAGAAAGAACAAGGTGTCAAACTTGACGTGATGCACTATATGCTCAGTGAGATGCGTCTATGTGTTCTCAAAAGAAGGGTTCCCATCTATGCTCCCTATCTTCAGCTTCTCATTGAGAACAAGTGTGGCGCCACTAGGTCTTCGGTTTATCCTTTGATTGATCACAAGCCTCTAAATATGAATATTCATGGTGATGATGATCCTCCTCCGTCCAAGCGCTCTAAGCCCTCTCCCCATGATGAAGGTACAAGCTCAGCTCACCCTTCCAGTACACCCAAAACAACATGGAAATCCATCTTCAAAAATATGAATTGCTTTGGGATTGATATGCAAAAACGGACTTATGAGGCTCATAAGAACAACAAGATCATTCGTAATAACCAGAAATTGATGGCAAGGCACATGAACATGGAGTTTGCCAGTGGATCTGAGGGTGAGATCACTCCTGAGGAGACATGGGTTTCTTCACACTCAAATTGGTTTCTGCCACCTGTTTCTGCTAATCCCAATGTTGGCCCCAATGTCAATCCGTCAGATGGACCCAGTTCTAGCACAGCGCACCCCGTGATCAACACTCAGTATCTCTATGGTGGTGATGATGTCGAGCTTCCTGAACTTGAGAATGAGACCATGGTTGATTGGATCAACGAGTGGCCATCTTCGGGTAACGCTTAGATTGTTTTTCTCTCCTTTTTGGTGTCTTGATGCCAAAGGGGGAGAAATATTAGGTTGTCAACGGGAATTTGCTTATGGGGGGTTTCTGCATCATCATTGCTTCTTCCATTTGCTTCTCTCGTGTGTTTCAGGTGAACTTTAATTTGGATTTCATTCTGTGAACTTGGCTATCTACTATATGTGTAAGACTATGTTATCTTGGATTTCATCCTGTGAACTTGGCTATCTACTCTAAGTGTAAGACTATGTTATCTTCGGCTATCATCTCTATGTCAAGACCTTGTTATTTGTGTGGTCAATTGATGTCATTTATTATCTCTACGTCAAGACTTTGGTGAGCCATTCTTATCTCTACGAATGTGTTAGTTGAGTGCCTGATGATTATGTTATAGTTATATGTGGATTCAATGATGTTGAGAGCTATTTGTCTTAGTATAAAAGGTGTGTGAATTGCAAAAGTTAGGGGGAGCTCATGTCTCTTGTTGTTGTGCACACGTTGAGGGGGAGCTCTTCTAATTCTTGTAATTCACTAACCTTCGTTGGTCACTCTCATACATATATATGTCATGCAAATTCTTGTGTTGTCATCAAACATCAAAAAGGGGGAGATTGAAAGGACATCTCATCTCCTAAGTATGTTTTGATATTTGATGACAACACGATAATATTTAACCCCTTTGTTCAAGATGTGTTGTTAGGTTAAAATGATGAAACATCGACAAAAGGAGGTTTGAGCAAGAGTAGAAGGGGAGAAGAAGAAAGCTTGGCCGGCCACCTCCCCGGCATGGCCGGCCCATGGCCGGGCCGTCTCGGTTACTAGGCCGGCCATGGTGGCCGGTCCATGGCCGGGCTGCTTGGGCATCTCCTCTGCGCACTGGCCGGCCACCACCCCGGCATGGCCGGCCCATGGCCGGGCCGTCTCGGTTACTAGGCCGGCCATGGTGGCCGGGCTTGCATCAGGGTCTCGCGTGGGTTGGCCGGCCTCTCCCCGACCATTGCTCCGGCCTGGCCGGCCCCCACGGCTGGTCTCACACTTCTCTCCAACGGCTGGATTTTCGAGACCACCTATTTAAGGGCCGGCCCCCACGGCTGGTCTCACACTTCTCTACCAAACCGATTCGTTTTCCCCCTTGATTTGTGAGAGGGGTCTTGTTACTCTTGGTGTTCATCGGAACCCTAAGAGCTTGTTGTTCTTCGGAGCTTTGGGAGCTAAGGAGACATCGCCGGGAGCCACCAATTAAGTTGTGGTGTGTGCCCCGACTTTGAGCATCGAGTCTTGGCGGCTCGGTGCATTTGGTGGAGACCCTCCAACTTGTGGAGTGTGCTTCATCCTTGTAAAGGTTCTAGTTGTCAACCTCAACGGCAACATAGTGACAAGTGCCTCGCCACATCGGTGGTAAGTCACAACGGAGATACGGTGTGCCATATCAAGGCTACTCGGTGTTTCACTTTGGTGAACACCGCGCCGCTCCAACGGAGATTAGCTTCCATTGGGAAGTGAACTTCGGGATAAATCTTCGTGTCATCTTGTTGCTTATCTTTGCACTTATCTTTACTTGTTAGCACTAGCTTACTACATCCATATCTTGTGCTAGTGATCTTTGCTCATCATATAAGGTTGTTCACCTAGTTGCATATTCTAGAGAACCTATATTTGAGCAATATTCTTTTAAAACGAAAAAGAAGTAAAATTTGTAGTTAACCTATTCACCCCCCCCCCTCTAGTTAACCTCATCGATCCTTTCACACCTAATGGATATCACCAACAGGTGGGCCGACGGCGAGGAATCCATGCGAGGCGAACACGCACAGTTGCCAGAATATGACGGACTCGATGCGAGGGACCCGGGCGACTCGATATGCCGAGGCAGTTGCAACAGCGACCACCGGAGGAAGCGTAAGAGCCGAGTCAATGACGAAACTGACAGCTCGGAGTTCGTCGCAGCCGAATTCACCGGCAGCCGTGACGGCGCCTACCGCAAACAGGGAGGCAACTGGAAGCTGCACGGCAACCACCGAGACGACCGACAAAACAAGTCAGCCATAGAACAGCTGGGGGACCCTTGTCCTCTTCACTTCTACAGGCACGAGAACGACAATCTTAAGTCGAGTCACCTCCTTAAGGACTGCCGCCGCTTTAGCCAGCTGACCGAGGCGTACGCCAAAGTTCAGCAGAGCGCCACCAGCTCGGGCTATCCTACCCTGCCCGGTTGTCAAGCACTCGGACCTCTGGCGATAGGCGCACCTCCGCCACCCGGTCCGCCATCACCCGGAGCCATGATGATCATGGCTCAACGGCCACAACAGCAGCACCACGCGGATGCAACACACGGAGGAGATGCATATCCTCCCGCAGCCGGGAGCATCGGCATGATCCAGAAGGGGCTCCCATCACTCGACAAGTGAACCTGGCTCTGACAGCGCCACCAGCCACACCTGAGTACCTCAGGGGGTCCGAGCAGAGCATCACCTTCTCCAGGGATGATCACCCCTCTCGACTCCCCAGGCCAGGCCACGCAGCCCTGGTGCTGGACGCGCAGATTGTCGGGTACAACATGAGTCGCGTCTTCATGGACGGAGGCAACGGCATCAACATCATCTACGCCGACACCCTGCGCAGGATGAACAGGCTACTCGACAGCCTCGCGCCTTCGGAAACCACTTTCCACGGCATCATCCCAGGAAAGCCGGTCCTCCCTCTGGGCAGGATCACCCTTGACATCATATTTGGTGAGCCGAAGAACTTCTGGCGCGAAAAGATCAACTTCGAGGTGGTCGACTGGCCGTCACAGTACCACGCCATCCTGTGACGACCCACGTTCTCCCGGTTCATGGCTATGCCACACTACACGTATCTCAAACTGAAGATGCCAGGACCTAAAGGCACGATCACCATCAGCGGGAGCTTCACGCGCTCAGACAACTGCGACATGGACTTCAACAAAATTTCCCAGTCGTTCGGGATGCAGGAGGAGCTCGCGGACCTCGCAGCGTCAACAGACTACTCCATCCTCCCCCTGAGCAAGAAGACTGCACCCGAGATGGAGTTCAACACGACCAACGACACAAGGGCGCACCAAGTGCACCCGACAGATGCCTCCAAGACGGCGATGGTGTCGACTAGCCTTTCCTCTACATAGGAAAGCGCGCTCATCGAATTCCTCCGTGAGTACTGGGAAATCTTTGCCTGGTGTCCAGCGGACATGCCAGGCATACCCAGGGAATTCGCCGAGCACTCTCTAGAGGTATATCCAGACGCCAAGCAATCAAGCAGTCAATGCGTCGGTTCTCCGAGCCGAAGCGCACAACCATTGGAGAAGAAATCAACCGACTCCTCGCCACCAAGTTCATCCGAGAGATCAAGCAAGCCACCTAGGTCGCTAACCCGGTGCTCGTCCTGAAGAAAAACACGGACCTCCTGCACATGTGCATTGACTTCACGTCATTAAACAAGCACTGCCGTAAGGACCACTTTCCGTTGCCGCGCATCGACCAAATCGTTGACTCGACTGCCGACTGCGAGCGGCTCTCCTTCCTTGATGCCTACTCAGGCTATAACCAAATCCGGATGAAAGTCGAGGATGAGGAGAAGACAGCCTTCATCACACCCTACGGTGTCTTCTGCTACACAACTATGCCCTTCGGGCTCAAGAACGCGGGTGCCACGTACCAACGGTGCATGCAGGCATGCCTCGCAAAGCAAATCGGGAAGAACGTGCAAGTCTACGTGGATGACATAGTCGTCAAAACAAAGAACGGAGCCATGCTCCTCGACTACCTCCACGAGACCTTCGACGCACTCAACAAGTATGAGATCAAGCTGAACCCGACGAAATGCATCTTCGGGGTACCCGCCGGGCAACTGCTTGGCTACCTCATATCCGCCAGGGGAATTGAGGCGAACCCGGAGAAAATACAGGCGATTCTCATGATGAAGGAGCCGACAAACCTCCTGGGTGTCCAGCAGCTGGCCGGGCGATTAGCGGCACTCAGCAGATTCATCGCCAAACTCGGTGAGAAAGCCCTACCTTTCTACAAACTGCTGAAGAAATCATACAAATTCGAGTGGACGCCAGAAGCCAAGGCAGCGTTCGCGGACCTCAAGCGCGTACTGGCGACTAAGCCTGTCTTGGTCGCTCCTCACGAGAAGGAGCCATTGTACCTCTACCTCGCCGCCACCAACCAGGTAGTAAGTACCGTGCTAGTGGTTGAGCGCGCGGAAGAAGGCAAAACATTTGGGGTGCAGCGACCCATCTATTACCTCAACGAGGTTCTAGCAGCATGCAAACAACGGTACCCGCACTATCAAAAGCTCGCGTACGGCGTCTTCTTTACTACACGCAAGCTCAAGCACTACTTCCAGGAGCACACGATAACAATGCTGACTGACGCTCCACTGTCGGACATACTCAACAACCCAGATGCGACTGGGCGAGTCGCCAAGTGGGGTATCAAACTCGGGCCTCGTGACATCGTCTACCAGAAGCGCAACTCGCTCAAATCACAAGTGGTGGCCGACTTCTGCGCCGAGTGGATCGAGCTTCAAACGCCGACTCCGCCATACCTGTCCAGCTCCTGGACCATGTACTTCGACGGTTCGAAGAGAAACGAGGGTGCAGGCGCAGGGGTTGTGCTCACATCCCCAAAAGGAGACAAGCTGCGATACGTGCTCCAGATAAACTTCCCCAAGGCTTCCAACAATGACGCCGAGTATGAGGCATTGCTGCACGGCATGCGTATGGCCAAGGCCTGCGGCGCCACTCGACTGATGATTTATGGCGACTCGAACCTCGTCGTACAGCAGACGATGAAGGAGTGCGACGCCATCTCGGAAAACATGATTGCGTACCGCAACATGTACAACTTATTGGAGGGAAGTTTTGACGGCTGTGAACTCTGTCATGTTGGCCGCGCCAGCAATGAAGAAGCTGACAAACTGGCCTACATCGGGTCAACTCGTGCACCCATACCACCCGGTGTATTCCTGGAGTCAATCGACCAGCGATCGGTCAAAGTCAAGAAACTTGTCGACTCCAGCGCACCGGCGACTCTGCCAGAAGCTGCAAACACCGACTCCGAGGCACCCGCAACTGCGGAAGATCCCATACCGGAGCAGGTGATGCTGGCGGAGCCCACCTGGACGCAACCGTTCCTCTCCTTCATGTTGAGAAAAGAGCTGCCTGAGGACAAAACGGAAGCACGAGAGATTGTGCGCCGTTCCAAGGCCTACATAATCATCAACGATGAACTATACAAACGAAGCATATCGGGTGTCTTCCAAAGATGCATCGCCCCCGAAGACGGCAGGAGCATCCTACTCGACATACACCAAGGCATCTGCGGGCACCATGCAAGCAGTCGATCGCTTGTTAGCAAATCTTTCAGAGCAGGCTTTTATTGGCCCACAGTGTCTCAGGATGCAAAGGACATCGTCCAAAAGTGTGAAGCCTGCCAAAAGTTTGCGACTCCACTTCAAGTACCCGCCACAGAGCTACACACGACCCCCCTTGCCTGGCCTTTTGCCCAATGGGGACTCGACATGGTGGGTCCTATGAAGAAATCCTCACCAGGAAGACACACTCATCTCCTGGTTGCAGTCGACAAGTTCACCAAGTGGATCGAAGCAGTACCAATCATGTGCGCAGCCGCCACATGCACTGTGAACTTCATCCACTCGATTATCTGCAGATTTGGGGTCCCCCATAGCATCATAACCGACAATGGTTCCAACTTCACTGCTGATGAATTTCAAGAATTATGTGAAGAGCAAGGCATCCGAGTCAGCTACGCCTCGGTTGCGCACCCGCAGTCCAACTGACAGGTGGAAAATGCCAACGGCCTCGTCACTGCTGGCGTCAAGAAGCGATTACTGACACCGCTCAAAAGAGCAGCCGGTGCATGGGTCGAGGAGCTGCCCTCGGTCTTATGGAGACTGCGAACTACGCCCAACAGGTCCACCCAGTACACGCCTTTCTTCATTCTCTATGGCGCAGAGGCGGTGCTGCCATATGACGTCCGCTACAACGCGCCTCGGGTCGCCGCCTACACCGAGGAGGACTCGAACGCCGCGCTAGAAGACAACATCGATGCATTCGACGAGGCTCGAAACATCGCACTCGCCTATTCTGCTGTCTACCAGCCAGGCTTGCGCAACTACCACAGCCGTCGAGTACGCAGCAGATCCTTCGTCGAAGGAGACCTTGTACTCCGGCTAAAGCAAAAAAGCCACCACAAACTGTCGCCTCCCTGGGAGGGGCCCTACATCATCACGGAAGTTATACGCGATGGCGTGTATCGACTGAAGGATGCGAAGACCGGAGTCGTCTACTCCAACCCTTGGAACGTTGCCCAGCTACGTCGTTTCTATGCTTAGCGTCTTTTTACATTTTCAATAAGGCTTTTCGGCCACGCATGTAATCCTTATGCAGTTAGACAGTTATTTCCTCTATTACGAGTCGACATTTTTCCAATATGCTTTGGCCGCACCTGATACTCGGGGGCTGCGCCGCACAAGTCAACTAAACAACTGCTAAACACTTTACACTCTGCACACTAATACCTAATACGCGAACACCCGAGTAGCTGACTCAGCCTCATTGTTGAACCCTTGAACACCAACCCGGTTGCGGCCCAACCGACAGGTTGGCAAGGAGCAGAGACAAAGAGGCGTCAGGCTAACGAAAAGGTGTAGCACATGGGTACAAAGTGTCTAGTCACTTACATAAAAAATAAAACTGCCAAATGCAGCAAACATCTCACTCTACGAGTCTTATGATTTACAAATCATGTACAATGTTTACAGTCGAACAAATTGTTGCAGGAACAAAAAACACTACTCAACTACAACAAAGACGTTCTTGGCCGTTCGACCAGTCGGTCGGTCTCGATTTCAACTTGGCGGATGATGCTCTCAGCAGGAGCATCGGCGGCTGCGTAATGCTCTTGCATATCCACGTAGCCTCCATCAGGTGGAGCAGGCAGCCCTCTACCAATTTCTTCCAAGTTCAGGGAGGGGTGGTGGACTCGCGCGAACGCCAGGGTGACTCGAGCACCTGCGACCAGTTGCGCCCGAACGAAGCTCTTGATCGCCTCCCCGTTATGAAACTTCCTCATGAGCGCCCCAAACCCGTGCGACTGCTCATTCAGAGGAAACATTGTTCGGTGCACCAGCGCCAAAGCCGACTGGCAGGACTCGGCGAGGGTTCGCACCTGTGCGACCCGGTCCTGCAGAGTAGCTAGCAAATAGCCTCTGGTTCTGTTCAGCCAGAATGGATGGGCATCAGGTGAATCACTCAAGGACTTCAGTCGATTCTCGACGCGAGTCAACTCCTGCAAATAAGATTGCGCGCCTGCACAGGCGACAAATTTCAAAAAACAACAAGAAAAGGCGAAAAAAGACTCGGGGGCTGCGCAATCACTTACATAGTAAGTCCCGGCTCGTCTTCGCCAGCTCGCCCATCAGGAATTCTTCTCGTTCGGCTGCCAGCTTCTCCTTCGATATCGCCACATCGGCGGCAGCCTGAACGACCTTCATCTGCTGCTCCGCCTCCTTACAACGAGTGCGCAAGCTCGTCAAGGCATATGACTCGCCTTCTTCCCGGTTCAGCCCGGCGGGTGGATCCTTCGGTACTGAGCCAGACAACTACTCCCGAGGTTCACCACCTCCCTGCTACGAAGTCAGGACATGCACTCGGGTGCTACTCCCATCGGGAGCGCACATACACACATTTCAGATGAGATGAAAAGATATAAACATTCACGCAGGCAAAAGCTATATTAACAAGACAAGTACGTCAGTCGCAGCAAGTTTTGTTACAAAAGATCACAGGGCCAAATGGAAAGGGAAAGACACCCTAGTCTATGGAGCAGTCGCGGGCTTCTCAGCCGCAGCCCTCTTCGACAGCGTGTCAGACAACTGCTTGGCCAATTTTCTCGCCTAACGGGCAAAGGGTTTGAGGTCTACCTCTTTGTCGTCAGCGTCCTTTGGGAACTCGGCGAAGGCCCTCTCGAAGTCGCCTTGGATGCCGCCTGCCAGCGCCAGAGTCACTGCGGCTCGCGCCCCGCGGATAGTCTGCTCTTTACTGTAGTCCGCCAGGGAAGTGCCACGCAGGGCCTCCACGAGTCCGTCCACAGTCGACGGAAGAGCAGCATCCGGGAACATACTCCGATGGTACGAGGACAGCGTACTCGCTGCCTTCGTAATTGCCCCCTTCGCCTTCGCGCTCTGCTCTTCAACCAGCGCGACGGCGTCAGTCAGCACATCGGTGCGGAGTCGACCGACGGTGTCCAAAGGAGTCCCGAGTGCACCTACGCAGCCAAAGCAAAAGTTCAATTATATCTACAAGAAGGAAAATCTTGAGGAAAGAGACAAAGTCGCTTACTCGAGAGTGCCTCGGCAACGGGGCGGAGTCGAGCAGCCAACTCCTTGTGCTTTGTGGCCTGGGCACCAGTCTTCTCCTCCTGCTTCTTGGCTTCCGCCTGAGCCTGCCCGAGTGCGGTTTGAGACTCTGTCCGCAGAGCCTCGAGTTGCAGCTCCAGGTCCGTGGCTCGCTTCGCGGCGTCTGCCCTTTCGACTTCCGCTCGATCGGCGGACTCTGCAAGATTCATAAAACAATTAGTCGAAACTCGACACATCCACAAGGAAATAAGAACAGCGACAAGTCGAACATGTTACCTTTGGCCTTCTTCAGGTCTTCGCGTAGCAGATCGCGCTCTGACTCCGCGTGCACCAGTCGCTGGCCAAATTCCAGCAAAGGTTGGAAGACCGGCTGCGTCCAGAATAAACAAAATACAAGATTAGCAAGAGGCCTGACAACTTGAGTCTATGCTTGACTGCAAGCAGTCGAACATAGACTCGGGGGTTACTCCCATCGGGAGCGCTGTCGCGCACCCGATAGAAAGGTGAAACTATGGGCTAAGACAACTTGAGACTATGCTCGACTGCAAGCAGACCAACATAGACTCGGGGGCTACTCCCATCGGGAGCGCTGCCGCGCACCCGATACCAAAAAAACAACAAGCTGCGGGCTACACCCAACTCAAACAAGTCCAAAGACTACTTACGTGCTCACTGAAGGGTGCTCACGGAGCCTGAGGAGCCGATGCTTTGCCGGTCTCCCTCACCGTGGAGTCTTGCGCTGGAGGCGGCGTCAAGGGAGTGCAGTCGACCTTCGGGTCCTCCGTCTGCTTCTCCACGATAGGAGACTTGTCCATTGTGGGGGTGCTTTCCCCCGCAAGGGGAGTTGACCCTGGCTCAGGAGTGACCATCTCGGTCGACTACGCCGGCATTTCCACTGGTGACTCACTGCATATTCTACAATTATTTCACGCACACGGCTGCAATATTAAGCAATGAAGGAAGAAGCAGTCAAAGAACTTACTCGTCGTCAGAACCGGAGTCGAGATCCCAGATGGGATCTAGGCAGGGCTTCTTGGATGGAGGCACCGGCAGAGGCGGCTTGTACGCCAGGGGAAGCACGTCGTGGACCATCGACGAGTCGATCGCGACTGAAGATCCGCCTGCTACGCAGACGTACTCTGAAGTTGCGTCGGTCCGAGCAGCTTCACTGCGGCTGCATTTTCGCGATGATGGAGAAGCGCCTGCCTGCGGCGGCTGCTCCTCTTCCTCATCCTGCGAGTGAGCAGTGGCCACCGATGCATCTAACTCATCATCAGAATGAGCACCTCCTCTTCCTCTGGTGTTTCTCCAGATTCGGGAAGAGGCGGGTAACTCACATCAAGCCCTTGGTTCTGCGAACAAGTGGCGTTGGATACACGAGTCATACAAAGGAACTGGAAGACGAAGCAAGTATGAAGTGACTAAGTTAGTTCAGACTAACCTTGGTTGGCGCATTGTTTTCTCCAAAGGGCTCCACAGGAGAGCTCTCGTCACACGGGTCCTCCGCCCTCTTCGAGGTGATTGCCCGGATTCGAGTTTCGAGCTCGTCTCCTCGGGTGCGCGTCGGGTCAGAGGAGCCGGAGTACACCCACATGCCGTGAACTCGGGCTTGGAGCGGCTGGATACGGCGCCTGATGAAGGTGGAGATTAGATGGAGGCCGGACACCTGCTTTCCCTCCGCTGACCGGAGATCCTCGATCTGGGACATGAGTCCGTCAGTCTCCGCTTTCTCGACGGCTGTCAACTTGTGCTTCCAGGACTTCCTCCTCGTCACGACTGCCTCGGAGTCGAATTTTGGTAGTCCAAAGAGCTGGGAGGCGCGAGGCTCATCTTCGATGTAGAACCACCTCTTGCGCCACTGCTGGACTGACTCGCTGAAGGGAATGTCGAAGTAGTTGATGTCGGGGCGTACCTGAACGTTGAACCCCCCCGACTGGGTAGGGCGTCCCGCCGTCCGTCTGCCGCTTCACCGTGAACAAGCGCTTCCATAGGCCCCAGTGCGGGTGGATGCCTAGGAAGCACTCGCACAGCGTGATGAAGCACGCGATATGCAAGATAGAGTTCGGGGGTAGATCGTGCAGCTGGGCGCCATACACGAAAAGCAACCCCCGAACAAACTCATGCAACGGAAGCGACAGCCCCCGGATGACATGGTCGAAGAAGACGACCCGTTGGCTGCTCATGGGGCGCGGGACGATCTCCTCGCCAGGGCGGCGCCACTTCAACTCATCCACCGGAATCTGCCCCTCTTTCTTCAACGCCTGGAGGTTCTTGGCGGTTATGGAGGATTTTTGCCATCCACCTTTCTTTTTCTTGAGCGCAGCGACGCCGGAGCCGGAGCCGGAGGTCTTCCCCATGACTTGTGGGAAGGATTTTTGCTTCCGCTTCTTGCGGAAGAAGCCTAAGGCGCGCAAGCTCGAGCGGTGAACAATGGCAGACGCGGATGCGCTAGGCGAAAGAAGAAGGCAAGCGAAAGGGGAGAAGTGTCCTGGCGGTCGCTCCCCTTTAGCTTTTATACGACGGCTAAATCAATCTTGGCCGTCGACCACGCCTCGCTGCCACGTGGCCAAAATCTGGGTTACCACGTGGCGGCAGGATACCAACCGACGCTCCACTGTTTACTCCGCCCGCACGGGAATCGAGGAGGCACTACTGTGCGCTCCGATATCCGCGTGCACGACGCGGTCACACCACGGTCAAAAGATGACAGTGGGCCCCGCTATGACCCGTCATGTCAGCTGCTCTGCGCAGATTTCTTAGTGCGGTGTGATGTCATCCATGATGTCATGGGCACCGAGTCATTCATTCGAGTCCTCTACGAGTCGACTCAATCCAGCCACGTGCTAAAGCTACTACCAAGTCGAGTACCTCCTTGGACAGCTCAGGATTCGTCGACTACAGTCGCGCTGGAACAATTTTGTGTCCACGACACAGAGGCAACAAACTTGGTCCTCAACAGAGTCGACTAGAATAACCACACTCAAACTATACGCGGCACTCGCAAACATAATGGAGACACATACCTCCCTAACTACCCGGGTTGCATCCGCTGCAAAACTCACATGGATGTTGCGTCTACGACGTGAAGATAAGACCCGCAGATCAAATTTGCCGGCCTAGGAGTCGCACCTGCTGCACTACCTGGTTCAAATCCATGTTTACGACATGATGAAAAATCCTGACGGACGCGTCGGGTACCCAAACTGATACTGGAGTTCGACTCGGTAAGGCCCCGCGGCACGAGTTGAACTTCCCCAGTTTTTTCCAAGTTCGAGCCCGGGGACTCGAGCTTGAGACGGTTAGCATTGTTTTTGCCCTAGAGCAATTAACTGGTCCCGATCCGTCGAGTGTACCGGGCATGCTATACCCCATCCCTCGGCAAAAATTACACTCAAATCATACACGAAATTGGCGACTCGAAGAACTCCCGAGTCGCCAGTCCTCATCGTAAAACTAGCGACTCGAAGAACTCCCGAGTCGCCAGTCCTCATCGTAAAACTAGCGACTCGAAGAACTCCCGAGTCGCCAGTCCTCATCATAAAACTAGCGACTCGAAGAACTCACGAGTCGCCAGTCCTCATCATAAAACTAGCGACTCGAAGAACTCCTGAGTCGCAAGTCCTCATCGTGAAACTAGCGACTCAAAGAACTCCCAAGTCGCCAGTCCTTTTTTGTAAAATTAGCGGCTCGACGAACTCCCGAGTCGCCGGTCTTATTCGTAAAACTGTCGACTACTACATGCACTCGAAGCTTTCATCTTTGAGTCTCCACCCAACTCTTCGACTCGGATAGAGACTCGGGGGCTACTGACGTGGGTGCACCCGCCGGGTCCCCACTATTGGCCTACCGACTGCTGTCAACTCAAAGGCCCACTCTACTGCCCACCAAGATGCGCAATTTCCGGCTGCTAGTAGGCCCGAAACCGACTTACTGCTCTATGGGCCGAGTCCTACACGAATACGAATTGTAACCTAACTCGGTCACAACCCTGAGACCCAGCCTCCTATATAAAGGCTGGGAGGGGCACCGAGGAAGGGGACACGCAACAGAGAGAGAAAACTCACCTTGCGCCAGATCGCATCTGCGCCGCAACACCATTGTAGCCCTATTGTAACCGCACCATCAATACAATCAGACAAGCATGAGTAGTGGTTTTACCTCCACGAGGGCCCCGAACGTGGGTAAATTGTGTCCCTGCTCCTTGTTAGCCGTCGAGATTACCAACGTGCAACCATCTCCCTCATCTCGAAACCCTAGTATGTCGTACAAGGGATCTGCCGTGGTAGAACCACGACAGCCGCGCTAGACCGACCAGTTCAGTGACCGATACACACAAGCGCAAGATCAGTCCTTTTCATTTCTGAGAAGACACCTTTCTGTACTTCTCCGTTAACTACAGCAAACAGCCAAACAACAACACTACTAAATAGTACAGAGCGAACGAAGGCGAACACAACACACAAACCAGGAACACACGAAAACCCATGACGAAGAAACGTGAACACGCGACCACTTGAACAACAGATAGATGCTTCTACTGCTACTTCTTCTTTTTGCGTCAAAGCTTCTCTTGCAGAAATTCCTGCAGTCTATTCTGACCCTTCACCCAGGTCACTATGCGCCTGTATACCTCATAGGTTGTGTAGGCGTCCACTGCTGCATAATCGATATGCTCTTTGGGGAGGGGCGCCGACTCCCACTCCTTGTGCTGCTCTCTACTAAGACCTTTATTCATGGCGGAATCGTAGTAGATGTCTATAATGGCTGCAACATAGGAGGCCAAGGAATCCTTCTCAAATCTGGAGTAGGGTGGATTCCACATCGTCTTGATGTCCACAAAGTTCCCCACCGATAACTGGCAACGCTTAAGTCACTCGATATCATTGTTGATGTCGACGCCTGCAAAGGAGAAATGTTAGGGTTGCCCAGGAAATCAGCAAGCTCCGGGCATGGCACGTCCGCAGCGCTGATTTGGTACACCAAGCATCGTGTTCCCACGCACAACTGGATGATAGCAGCCTTCTGCGTCGTATGAGGCTCGTCGGTGTACTCCATGTCGAGTCTGACGATCTTCTTCGTTTTTTCTCTAGCAGGGATTCAATGTCCGTGATGTAGCGAACTACCTATTAGTGTACGTAACCTCTATGGCAGTTTTTCCATGGGCCAGAACTTGTAGATTCTCGATGAACCCAGACATGGCCATGGTAAGCAACACCTTCTATTTTCTTGTCCTAGTGGGAGTACATGTGAGAATGACAGCAGAGATGCGGAAGAAGCAGAAGAGGAAAGAAGAAAGATAGAGGAACCGCTACGATGAAAATGTGACAGTTGTAAAGATGAACCGAGGACTGCACTCAAACGCGCGAGTGACAGTTGCGAAGATGAACGTAAGGGGCGCACGGCTAGAAGCAATTCTCGTAAGATGGAGACAACTACATACAGAAGGTTCGATGCGACTGAAAGCCATCACGAATGTAGGACCGCGCAGTCTAAATCTCACGCGTTAGGTCAGGGGTCGCATACCGACGCGCATGGCTATAATCGATGGTCACGCCCTAGCTGCTAAAACGTTAATTCACCTAATCTCTGCAGAAGAACCAGTTCGCGACAGCGATAGAGCCAGTGCAGGATATTAATACAGGCGAGGGAAGACTCGACGTGACTCCCACCAAGGAGATGACACGCACTAGGCCACGGTCGGGATATTAGGGCATTTTTGTTGGGACACTTTTGAAATGCCCCAAATTCATATAGAATTTGAGGCACTTTACCAAACTACCTTTATAGGTATAAGCTATAGTGGCACTTTGAATAAAATGCCTCAAATTCATATAGAATTTGAGGCACTTTACCAAACTGCCTCTATAGGTATAATCTATAGTGGCACTTTGAAGAAGTGTCCCAATAGGTCATTGTCTATAGAGGCACTTCTCTAAAGTGCCCCAATAGGTTATTACATATAGTGGCACTTTAAAAAAGTGCCCAATAGGTCAGTGCGTATAGAGGCACTTCTCTAAAGTGCCCCAATAGATCAGTTCGCTAACAATTTTTTTGAAAAGACCCCTACATATTTTTCCTTAACATATGTGGCCTTGGGAGATTTCTTACGTGCGGGTCCCACCTGTCAGGTTGCAAATAAATTCTAAAATTGTAAACACAGTTGCGCGTTGGAGAAGCTCGAACTCGCGACCTCACGGCGATCTGTAGTCTAACCACACATGCCACTGCGGCACAAATGCTTTGCAATGTAAATAACACATTTTTTTCTTTTAGCTAGTAATTATTTACTAGCTCCCAACTCTCAACTCGGTGGACGGTTGGGTCAACCCGGCCCACCTCCCAACTCTCTCTCTCTCTCCCGATCCTCTCTCGTGTTCCCCTGCTTCTCCTCTCCCTGGCGACTCGATCGCCGCCGCCCTGCTGCCGCTTCGGCCATCGCCGGCCGCGTCTGTCGCCGCCTCTCTCCGGCACTGCTCCGCCATGCCTCTCTTCCTCGACTCCCCGTCGTTCCTCTGCCGGTTTCACCCCCGTGTGCTTCCAGTCGAGCTTGTTCGTCCACGAACCCTAACCCTAGCTCGAGCCACCCTGCTCGATCTGCTCGGCCCGGTCCCCAGCGCCGCCGCCTCTGCTGCCCCTAGCTAGCTCCGCGCAGGCAGATCGGGCCTTGTGCCGGCATAGAGGCCGCGGCGGAGGACCGGCGGCCGTCGCGGCGCCCGAGTCGTGGGAGACGGCCGACCTCGACGGGGCCATGAGCCGACGACGACGACGACATGCCGGCGTCGGCGCAGGAGGAGCAGCAGCGGCGGCGGGGGGATCCGGCGGCCGCGGACGATCTGGTGGCCCAGGTCGACCAGTTCCTTCATCTGTGTGTCGCTACCACCACAACCGGCATCCCTCATCGCTGCTCCCCTCAAGTGACTGTTACTGCTTCCTACCTCCGGTCAGACATCGACAATATGGAGGTCGAGAGAGGATTTTGAATAGAGATGAGATGGTTGCGAGGGGTCAAGAGAGGATATATAATAGACACGAGAGAGTATAGACAGATCAGGTGGAATGGCAAGAGAGCTCAGTTCTAGATTAGGATTAGAGAGGCAACTGGAAAACTGGTTTGGATGCGTGAGAGAGGCAGTCGCAGGGGTGCCCTCACAAGAAGCATACTGCATGCTGGACTAGGCTGTCATGGGCTTTATTAGACTTGGTAGGAAGGTTTCTTCTCTTCCACAATTTTACCTTATTTACTTCTCTCTGTCTGTACTTCTGCACAGTATACTGCTGATTGTTTTTTTGAGGATTATTGGAGCACCTTAACCATATTGCGTACTGGACCAACCTAGTACTGAATAGACATTTTTTTTCATAGTTTATGCATGCTTCTGATGCTATGTGCAGCTAATGTTAAGGGTCATCAGATTAACTTTGTTAACTTTTCAAGAGGAGTTGGCAAGTGCTGTTGCTGAGTTGGAAGAAAGTAACCACAAATTGGCAGCCCTCAAAGCTCAGGGAGACACTACACATGGAACTCCAATCTTCTTTCCAACTTTAGGAAATAAAAACATGCCCGAGGATAACTTCAGAGACAAACAAAAGGAATTACAGGATCTAGAGGCCTGCCATAAAGAGTTTACGGTAAATATTTAATACTTGGTTTCTTAATGTCCAGATTAGTGCCTACATTTGCTCTTAACCTAATTTTGTTGCTTGTTCTATTATTTGGATCAGGATCTGACTTCACAACGTTTGGTGGAAATTAGGAGACTTCATGAAGAGAGAATTGATATTTTGAACAAGTTGGCTACTTTTCAGGTTTGCACACTGCTTGTTTAGGTGCCATACCAAGTGGAGTACTAAACTATTTTTATACATTTCCGATTCATTCCCAAGGTTGATATGTAAATATCTAATACTAGTATTCCCCACCTGTGCTCTGTTACAGCTTGTTTTTATGATGGTTGCTTATAGTGGTAACACTAACAAAAATAACTCTAGACTAACTGTTGCCTCCAAATGGTATCATACACACATGTCATTAAAATATAAATGGAATGCATGGTTTTAAAATTCCATCCTCTCAAGTCTCAACTAAAAGGTGTCTAATCAAAGCATTTATGATCTAAGGATTAATATTTAATTTGAGTCTGATCTATTGGTTGAGATCCCAGAGGGTAGTCAATCTAAGGGGAAGATGTGTTTCATATGAAAAATCTTGCCTGCCTTACCTTTGCAATTTATGAACAGAACACTTTGACGGATTCGAAGGCCATTTTTTCTTCAAAAGCTTTTTCAAGTTCTGAAGGATCAACTCGAAAAGTCACACGCAGACTTGGACCATTGCCGGATACTATTAGAGAAATTACAGGTAGTTAATGCTAGTATATATTTACTTGTCATGTAACAGCGAGAGCCTCAGCTTCTACTTTCCTTTCAGGTTGATAAGGATAAATTGATATGGCAAGAAAGGGAAATTAATGTTAAAGTTGATCTGGCTGGAATTCCTCATAGGGTTTCTGCGAATTGTGAGTCAAGCATCGCAGTTTTAGAACAAAATCTGCGAAAAGTAGTTGATGAGAAGAATATGCTGGCGCTGAAACTCGAAGAAACTTTGAGAGAACCTGGTATGATGATTCCTATTTAATTTTGTTAATTGTATTGGGTTATTCTCTTCTTGTCGTACCAAATTTAAATAAGTAAAAGCTTTCTTCAGGTCGGAACCAAATAATATCAGAATTTAAAGCGTTGGAGTCATCACTGCCAAGAGAAATGGGCGCTATGCAAAGTGAACTATCCAAGTACAAGGATGATGCTCAAGAGTTGCATTCTCTTTAGAAGATATCTTCAAGTCCATTCTCTGGTATGGACACGCCACAAGTGATCTTCGTTTGCTTCGTCATACTATCAGTATTTTCTTGATTGATATCTTATATCATGTCTAGTCCTAACTATCCCTTTTACCTCAGTCAAGCATTAATAAGCCAAGGATAGACCATAGCTACGTCAAGTAAAACTACCCCCTATGTAGTAAATCTGCATCAATTAATTTTGAATGGAGGGAGTAGGTGTTAGCATGTCCAAACTATTCCTTTTAGTTCAGTCAAACATTAATAAACCAATGACAGACCATAGCTGTATCAAGTAAAAACTAGGTGTTAGCATGTCCATAACTGTTTCTTTTAGTTCAGTGAAACATTAATAAGCCAATGACAGACCATTACTATATCAAGTAAAAACTGGGTGTTAGCGTGTCCTAACTATCCCTGTAAGTGCAGTGATGGCTCTATTTGGATGATCGATCATTCAGGCATGTGTGGCTGTTGATGGTGTAAATCTGATGAAACTGAACCAGATGTTGTTAACTGAAGAATTCTGTTATATATCCTGTTGAATTTGATTTGGAACATGTGTAGATGCTTTGCAGAAGTGTGCTAGCTGATGTGTTGATACAATAAACACTTGCAGAAGTGTGCTAGTTGGGTGTACCCAAAGCCTGATGTTTCCATTCTCTGTGTGATAATTTCATTACCAACTTTAGTCTCTACATCAATATCCACTATCCACATATAGCTACAATGCTTGTGATATAAAGATGTTTAACTCAGACCCTATGATGGCTCCTAACAGTGTAGCTTTCTAGTATTGAGCTATCTCATCTTTTTTTTGTACTGTAAATGCACTTGATAAGGTAATTTGTAATTGAAATGTTGAGCTATCTCTCTCTCTTTTTTTATTACCTTGTGAGCTATCTACCTTTTTTTTATGTTGTGAGCATATCTCATCTTAAGAAGACATACTTGTAAAATTGCATAGCCCTCTTGCCTGTGTTGTGCATATGACATCCATTCTTCTAGGAGGCTAGTCTTAGCATTAGTTTGAACTTTTCTTCTGTTTTTGTTAGTTTTAGTTAGTTTGATAAATATAAGTTATGTGATCTGAAAGGAACCAATTATTCAGCTAACAAATGCTAGCTTACCTGCATCCTGACAGAGAGTAGAGAAAATAATAAATTTCCTCTTCATTAACCTGTATCCATGGACCCACCTGATAAATTGTTTCTGATATCTCGTGTGTGATTTGGTGCTTTCTTACAGTGGTACTTGGTCGCTAAAATGGGAACTGACGTCACTTCTTGGTAGTTTGCTCCACATACTATGTTCTACAACCATGGTATGCCTCTGTATGTACTGCCCTGCCATTTTTTCATTTATATTTGGTCTTTTCTTGAAAGATGCAAGAAAGGAAAATTTTGATCATCCTCGTTATAATGAACTCCAGGAGGTACATAATATTATAGTCATATTTATTCCATTTGATAACCTAAGTCATTATAAACTGATCACGTACCCACTTCATCGGCATGGGCTGAAGAAAAACATTCTTTGATACTGATGTTAGATAAGGTGGTTCCTGTTAACTAGCAATCATTTCCACGAAACTGAGCTCGCGTATTTGTTACTCACACTTATACATTGTGATCCATAGAGGGAGTATTCTAGTAGCACTACAAAGAACAAACGTTGTAGCTCATCCAGCAATAGTTTGCAATCCATAGTGATTGAAGAGGAGATAATTTCTTATTTTGCTTATGGATATGGACATATGGATATGTACTTCCCTCCTTTCATTATGCATTCATGAGTAGGAGATATTGTAAGTTATTTTCATGTAGTTTCCCTCTGATCTCTTAACTTTAGTCTCTCTCGTGATACAGAGAGTAATGATGGCACACAGACTTAGACGTTATTATCTTATTATGTGTACTTGTTCAATTTGTTTAACTTCATGATTACATGCCTACATCACACTGACTCACATCTGAATTAAAATCCAGTGAAGACCCTTCCTGTCATACAAGTACTAGTGCACCTGAAATCACAAATACCTACTTCTCATCTTAGTGAAGCCATAGGTTCAACCTGGATACATTTTCTTGCTGCAGTTGACTGATATTTGATGTGTTGTCAGTGCTCGAGACAACTTGGCTCTCAGGGAAGCACGAGCCTGCAGAGGACGATGGGAAAGGGAAGCCATGGCGACTCTGCAGGTGAAACCATGGGCGCCATGTGCTGTTGCATCGACGCTTTGCCCTTGGGATCCACCTGCATTTGCTTCACCACCTGTCTTCGGACATGTTTCCACTTCCTAGTCGTCCTTGTATGTTCAGCCGGTGCTCTTGCTGCTTCTAGTTGCTTCTTTGAAATCACATTCGATGTTGTTGTTCAATTACATTTGTTGACATTGTGATATAACTGAAAATGTATTCTTTGAAATCACATTTGATGTTGTTCAATTACATATGTTGACATTGTGATATAACTGCAAATGTATGAGAATTCTGTGTGTGCAAGCAATTTGTACGCCTGAATAGCTGATTATGTGTTTTGTGGCACTTTCACAAAGTGCCACAATAGGTAATGACCTATTGGGGCACTTTGACAAAGTGCCACTAATTGGTTTTGGAGGCACTTTGACAAAGTGCCTCAATAGGTAATGACCTATTGGGGCACTTTGGAGAAGTGCCACAAAAGCTTTTAGTGGCACAAGCAAAGGTGGCACTTCTTCAAAGTGCCACAATAGGTCATTAGTGGCATTTAGACCCCATTTAGTGGCACTTTGAAGTGCCTCTATATATCAGCCGTGTTGTAGTGACGGCTCCCAGCCAAAGGTAGGTACGTCTCGAAGAGAGAACACGGCTCCTAAAAACGCACCGGTCCCCTCTTCATGTCCGAAGTACGTCATAGCAAAACATGGTAACAAACAGATGCACGGCGGCATGCCGACCATTTGAACAACTAATACCCACAAACGTAATACTCCTACATAAAGGGCCAAGCGGCAGGCAAAGTCCACAATATATAATCAGTACACGAAAATCCAAAGTGTGCTTCTGCTACTCCCCCAAGAAAAAAATACGACGCTCGGCGGCCAGATCAGCCACCAGGAGCAGCCTGGGAAATCCCTTGATAACAAAATACCGGACCAGGAGAAGCTGCTCAGGCTAGCGACATCCTCGCGGGAGGCCGACTCCGCCACCATAGAGGTACAGGTCCTATGAAGGACCAGCTTCAGTTTTTCTTCTTCGGCTCGACGCCCTACTCCAGTCATTTGGGAAGACACAAGGACGTTCGGCCCAACTGTTCCGCAGGAACCGCCGCCACCATGCATCGACAACAACCGATCCGGGTTGGTGGCCCGAGGATCCCGACGACGAGTACGACTACTATGATGGCAATGCGTCGGATTGATAAAACCGTATGGGCGATGGATCAGTTCCAAGTAACAGTTTGCAAGTCCCACACGAGTACCGACAGAAACACGAACAACTCCCAGCAAAAACAACCACGCTTCACCCAAAAAAAACGATGACTTCCAAACACGGCCCACGGGCAAGACAAAACCCGCTACGGATCATAGCACGAGTCACCTCAGAAGACATCACAACAAACGGTGAACCCAAGAACGACTGCCAACCGAGAGGCCATATACAGCAGACTCGTGCGTATAAAAAACAACTTCGAATCATCGGACGACTCGCCTCCGAAGACAGCACAAACCGTCATCCCAAAAACGACTCCCGACCGAGAGGCCGCACAGAAAACTCCTGCCTATAACCGAGCAAGACTCACAAAAAGAAACACCGTTAGGTATCGCAAGACTACAATTTTAGACTACGACGGAAGGAAGCACAACGAAACCCTCGGTACAGTCGCAAGATCATATCCGATGGCAGCACCCAACAGGAAGATAAAGAAGTAACTGTAAACTCGTAACTACCCTAACAACAGGAGTCGCGCCTACTTTTGACTAGGAGGTGTGTGCGGTTTTTCGAATCTGGGAAATAAAACAACCAATAGTTCAAAAAACCAAGCACCGAGACACCCCAAGAAGGCATTGGCACGGAGGAGAGGAGCAGGAAAAATCAGCAAAACAACATGAAAAAGAAACACGAGGAAAGGAGGGAAATCCGCAAAGCGACATAAAAACGAAAAGCGAAACAAATACAACAATCTGGCGACGATGGACATGAGCTGACTCATGGACGTGATGTCCTCATGAGAGCACACGAGACTCTACTTCAGTGTAGGGAAGACCGTGCTATCTTCCAGCGCGGAGCACACAGTCTCCATGTGAAGGCCCTCCGCCGAGTCGATGAGGTCGTCGACTCGGCAAGCCCAGCAGCGCCCAGTCTCGCTCGTTTTTGGGATGACGGTTTGTGCTGTCTTCGCTTATAACCCTATATACTAAGATGCGTGGATTTCCTTTTTTTCTCCTTTTTTGGGCCTTCGGTGATTTTTTGTGGCCATCGGATGCGGCATTGGATGGTTTCATCGGTCTGGATCGAGCCTTCGACTCCGGGATGGCGATAATTACCCGCCATGCCACCCGTAAGTCGTACCGGTTCGTTTTCTGCTTATTTATATGATATTTTTTGGACATTTCTAATAATAGCAAGCCTTATTCCTATTTTGGCATTTTGGATTTCAGGGCTTTTAGCCCCAGTTAGTGAAGGACCAGAGAAGCTTTCTAGTTATGAATCGGGTATAGAACCCATGGGGGGGGCTTGGCTACAATTCCGAATACGCTATTACATGTTTGCGCTAGTTTTTGTTGTTTTTGATGTGGAAACCGTCTTTCTCTACCCTTGGGCAATGAGTTTTGACGTATTGGGTGTATCCGTTTTTATCGAAGCTTTTATTTTCGTGCTTATCCTAGTTGTCGGTTTAGTTTAGGTCTTCTGCGCGCACGCCACATGGCCGCCCGATCTTGCGGGAGACGGGTTTCAAGTCGGTTGGCCATGAGTCGGTTCGGTGTTGCCCGGCGGAGCCTGTCGTACCACGTGTTAGGCCGGCTGTTGGCGTCGTGGCATCGTGTGGGGGCTGGTGCGGTGTGTGGGCGATTGGCGTACCACCTGTTAGGTCGGCGGTTCGTGTTCCAGGGGCTTCCGAAACATTCGTGTGGAGAGGCGTGTGTCGTTCGACGTCTACATGCGATGTCTTTGATGCGTGTTAGAGCGTCGTTCGACGTGTGTTCTTTTCGCCTCTTCTCATGTCGTAGCTATATAATCCCTGATCCATCGCTTGGCTCGGCACATTCACCCGCTGTGCTGGGTTTGGATCTTTGTGTATCGCGCTGCTCCCCTGCGATTCATGCAGACACGGTAGCTATGCTCGCCGGAGCAGCGTGCAGGGACGCGGCCCCGCGCGCTCCTCTGTCGAACGCTGCTGCCGTGTCGGCAAGGCCATCCTCCTTCCAAGTCGCCTCCTTCGACTCCGCGTCGACATCGTGGCCTGTAGGATGCTGGTGCTCGACCGGCTGCTTGCCATGTTGGTTCTCCCGTTTCCATGCGTGGAGGGCTGGGTAGTTCTTTGTGCCATGACCGTGCTCGCTCCGCCGCTGTACGGCTTATGATTTTCTGCCTCCGTCGGCCATGCATTCTCATGTCCCTGGTTCTTCGGATTGGTCTGCATCTATTACGCCTTTTGGTGTATCCATTGCGGCTTCGTTGGCTGGTTCTCCTTCTGCTACTTTGCCTATGTCCTTCAATGCACCTACCTAAAGGTGTCCATCAAATTCAAGGTGTCGCAGTGTTCTGTTCGTATCAGTGGATGAGAAGAGCTCGCAGCAGATTGGAAGAACTCTTAGCCTCCATCAGCAATGCGCAGAAAGCTTCGTATTCGGCGGGAGCCGTGCGTGGTCTTTGGTTTCGAGCCGGCATGTTGTTGGCTGGGAGTTGTGTTTGTTTTAGCTATTTTGGTCCTGGTCGGTTCCGCTGATATACGCTGGTAGTTTTGCTTTTTGGTTATACGTTTTTGGTCCGTGACATCTATTTTCACCGTCGGTTTTTGCGCGGGCGACGCGTGTCCCCGTGCGTGCGCGATGCGTGTCCCCGTGTGTGCGCGGAGTCATGGCAATGTGTCGCGAGTTCACGTTGTTTCTGGGTGTCATGTCGTGTTTTTGGACATCTGTCCGGCCACACGGGACTCGTGGCATTGACGTGTGCCAGATGTTGGCTTGCATGCAAGTCCACGCGTTGTGCCGGTTGGTACGTGTGAGTTTTTTACCCTTGCCATGTTCTATTTAAACGGCTGACCCCGTGTGTTTTGCTTGACACTCGTTCGGTTCTGTTTTCGTTTTTGGTCCTTCGTGAGCTCTCTTCTTTGCTCTTTGTGGCCGTTGCTTTTGGGTATTTTTTATCTTCTCCCTGTTCTTCTTCGTCGCTGTTGATGTTTTGGTGTTTTTGGTGTGTTTTTGTTCGTTTTTTTGGTCATGGTGGATGTATCTGCTTGCCGTGTTGCCCGACCTGTGTGCCAACCGCATCTTTCTGCCTGTGCTTTAGGTCGTTCTGGCACTGGCTACCGCGCTCGGGTTTTGCCGTTTGCTATTGCGTTTGTTTTTTATCGGTATGGTTTTCCTATTTGTTTTCCTTTTTTTTGCTTTCGGTTTTGCCGGTTCCTTCCGTAGATTCTTCTCCGGCTAGTCGGTCCTGGTCGGGGTCCTTTCATCCTCGCTGGTTTAACTATTGTTTAGTCTATGTTGTTGTCTATGGCTCAATGTGTTTCTGATGATTGGCAGTTGTTCGCAGTTTTTTGCATGGAGATGCTTTGGGTTCGGTTGGGAGTTGTGTTCACTTCTGTGCGGGGTTTGGCGCTGGTCGGTTTCCGTGCTTGCACGTTGGCAGGTTTGGTGCGCGATTGATATGCGGCGACTATGTAGATTGTGTTTTCGATATGTTTTGCTAGGCAGCTATGTTCTGCGTTTTGTTGTCGGCGACGGTTTGTTCTGCAGCTTTGTGTAGCTCCGGGTGTTCTTGGTGGTCATATCTGCTTCGTTATCCACGGGAGCCGTGCGCGATCTTTGGTTTCGAGCCGGCCTGTTGTTGGCTTGGAGCCGTGCCTGTTTTAGCTGTTACCATGGTTTGCTGCCTGTGATGTTATCTGTTTGTAATTTATCCCGATCATAGTGAAGTTCCGTTGGCCGGTGGCCGTGTTTTTTTCCCTTCTCTTTGGAGGAGGGTTTTTCCACGTTTAAAACTTGTGTTCTCTGTGTTGGTTTTGCTCCTGCTCATAGTTTACTGGTTATTGCTTATACATGCCGTTCGTTGGTGGTTTACGTTATCAAGCACTGTGTCCACACATTGAATTGGTAATGTTGTTTAGGGTATGTGGTTATTTATGTGATTCAGTACCAGCAGCCCTCAAGGCTAACACCGAAAAACAGGCAGATAGGTCGACTCCAGGCCGACCAGGTTCGGCCAACTTGATTCACTGGCGCCTGGAAAATTTCGATGATTTTACGCATGTCCAGCGACGATCCGATGAAAAACAACCACAACAACTCTACTGGTAATCCTCAATGCCATTGCGTACAAAAAAAACAAGTCGACTCCGGCCTAGCTGACTCTGACCGGACACAAGGCACTAGCAACGGGTAAAAAAATTTGAAACATCGCCACCATAGTCCGAAGTCCAGAACAGAGAAATACCGAAACCAGGCGACTTCGCACGGTCGACACCCACAAAACACGGGTCCTTAGCGCACGGTCCCCCACGTCCCTGGCTCTAAGCAGTTACGGCTAACCTTCGCCCGACCAACCCGCAATAACCAAAAGGCTCCGCCCCAAAGGTTCGCTCATCGAAACGCCTATCCGCTGACCGATAATGTAAGTTAGCTGGCAGTAGGACGGAAAACAAAGCTTTATGTTGTAAGAGGGTTGTTCTTCGCAGGGAGTCATGTCGGTGGGAGTTGTGTCAATATTTCGGACCGTGTCTGACTCGAGGTCATGTTGTCTGTGAGATGATGTTTGGAAGGGTGGACAAGGCGGCATGGAAGGGTCGACGAGCTGATTTCCGTGTTGGTGACACCGCGATTGGGCGACCTTTATGATTGAAGGAACGTAACATAATCTGCCTCGATGGTTGCGGTAGATAAAAATTGTCCTGTAGGTTCGATAACGGGTTTATATATACTGATAATTGTCGATAGACAAGTAACCTTATAGTTGTTCTTAATGGTGGGTGACATGGTCGGTCTAGCGCATCGTGTTAAGCGCCGGTTCGCCGGGTATGTACACGGAACTACTATTCTCACCGTCGCAAGTTAGGGGTCGCTGAAATGAGTGTATCTGGACGTGTTTCAGTGTGTAGATACACTCATATGAGCGATTCGTTGTTTCGTGGAGGTAGTACATACAAAATCTGGATACATGACGTTTCGATTCATGCGTCTTTGCTTAGACGAGACTGGTATGCTTCGTAGTACGCGGGTCGTCGCACGGGCACTGCCATACCGAAACATTGGCCCGTATGTGCGCAGAGCAGGATGCCAGTATGGAAGAGAAACTTTTGCAAGCTAAAAAGTTGCGAGCCTTATCCCCTCCCCGTCACTGTAGCAGAGAGGAAGGCGATTTTTGGGCGATCTCCGTCGATCCACCGGATTCCTCTCCTCCGTCGGCCGCTTCGGCGGCGGGAGGGTGGGGGATCCCCAGCTCGGGCTTGTACATATGGTAGGGTAGGGTGGAGTTCCCGCCGGCGGTGCCTTGGAGGAGGTGGTGCTGGTGGCGGGCGGTTTGGTGTCGGTGCGGCCTTCTCCGGCGGTGGAGCTCCTCGGGGCTCGTCGTCATCGCGCTCGACTTGCAGGTGCTCGAGGCTCGGTGCGGTGCTCGAGTTCTTCTGTTCTCCGTCGGATCCGTGGTGGCGGCGGATCCGGTGGCTGGAACTCAGGACTGGACGAGATCGACGGCTTCTGCCGACGGCGGAATCGAAGGCGGCTGCGGCATGGTGGACTAGCTGGAGCGGGAGGACGCTTGCCGTGTTCGTTCACCGGCTGAAGCTCCGCCGCGGTGCGGCGGACGGGCTTTGCGGCGTCTTTCAAGGAAGAAGGCGTCCTCGGGCTGTGGCAAGACGGTGGCTGGCGGTCTTCGTCGTCGACGCCGGAGAAGCTGCCGTTCTCGGTGCTGGTTCTGTATCCCCTGCGTATTGTACTTTGTTTTCTGTATTTGTACTGTGTACGATGTATGTGGTACTATGTTGAATATACGTGGGCTTTCAAAAAAAAAAAGCAGGATGCCAGTATGGAACAACCCGGTAGTGGCTCACGGCTCTATGCTGGCAGCACTGCGCCAGCATTTTACAGATATTCATATGCACGTGTGATGCGTGCAAAACATACGCATCTTTGTCTATGTTTGAACCGTATTTTTGTCATGAAAATGATGAGATATTAACTCTGAACCTGTCACTCGTGGAAAAAAATTGATCACTCCACAAAAACGATGGAATGTCATTATTATAGCATATAAAAAGCAATGAAACCTATTCGGAACAAAAAAAGTATTTTTAACCAAAGTCAACTCTAAGGCCAAAAATTCAACCCCAAAAATACGACCAATTTTTTTTTTTGAAATTTTGAAACCATTTTTGTACACCAGAAAACCAAGTTCTACTAGGAAAGCAAAATAAAATAGGTTTATACGGAGTGAATCGATGAATTGACTGGGGTGCTCACGCACCCCCTAAACACCAAATCCTCTCTCATATTACAAAACAAGGTTGATTGCAGACCTACCACCATGCTCTTTACCCGTCACTTGTCACACTATACCTCATGCAGAATTGGCAGAGCTTGTGCCTTTGTGGCCTCGTATGCATTGCTTTATCTTTTTTTATTCTTTATACATGTGTAAATTATTTTTAGGTGACAACTTAATGAATGTTGCAGCCATGTTGCTCAGTAGAACAGCATGGTGGCTTAAGACGCAAGAGGTTATAGAATACGGAGTAGATGTTATCTTCCATGTGTGAGTGGATTGTGATCTTGTGCCACAGAATTTCTGTAGATGTGGGTTGGTATATCTATAACAAAGACTTGTATTTTGGTTGTCTCAAATGATAGGTTGTAATTTGTTATGGGTTGTGTTTTTTGTAACGTATGAAATTATGTATATGATGATGGATATACAATGACAAAGAACATCCACGTCAGCAGCCATGACACTTTTATGTGATGATTTGTAATCTAACGTTGTAACATTTTGTGACGATGTATTTCTTCACGGTGGTTTGGGCCTAGCATGGGTTGGTTGGGCTTAAGGTCGATCCGTGATGGATAAGAAACTTCAAGGGTCGCCCCTAAGTCAATCTTTGACGTGATATACATGACGTTTCTGAATTCGACATGGATACAAAGTGGTGACGGGGTTTCCGTTAGTCTGTGACCATTTTGTGATGCTATGGATGGCCAGAATTGTTGTAGTGCATATTTTTCTAGAAAGTCATAAAATCATGAACAAATCACATAATGTACATAAGAACTAATCGCATTTGTATGTGCAATATCAATATGTATCACAAGAACTAATCACAACCATACAATATATGTATCACAAGAACTAATCACATTCATACATGTTGTCTCAAGCCACAAACATACAATAGATATAGACTAGAAGAACCAACTACAGCTGACGTCGAACTGCGCGCCGCTGGGCCAGTAGAAGTAAAGCTCGCAGGAGAGCCCTGTCGGCAACTGGAAGACGGTGACCTGACCCACCTTCCAGCTAATCTTCGCTCGCCCGGCGAGTCTGAAGGGTACAACGCCGCTGTCCAGTGCGTCCTGCAGCTCCGCTCGCCTGATGTTGTCAAGAGCGGAGTACCACACGGGCATCGTGTAGTTGGCCGAGCAGAACGACTTGCTCGACACCTCGACCGGAGCCTCGGTCATAATGACCATGGGCAAGTCGTGGAAGAAAAGGCGGAGACTCACGTCAGTGAAGGTGACCGTCGACCGCGGGCTGCGGTTCTCTGCGACCACGCCGAAGAAGAGCTTGAAACCCATGCCCGAGCCGGCATCGGAGACGTAGTCGAGGTGACTGGAGTCGACGACGATCCTGGGCAGAGTCGGGTCCACAACGAGTACCGCGATGGCGCCTACCAGGGCCAACACAACGACAATGGTGAGCCCGGTCGCAAAGCACCAGTTGCAGTAGCTGGAGGTCTCCGTCCTCCGGCCAGACCGGAGGAGACTACTCCGGCCAAGCGAGGACTGCTGGGGTTGAGGCTGCTGGGGCATCTCAATCTTCAAAAGAAATGCTCCAAGTTATAATATGATGTGCAAGGAATTCATGAAGACAAAACAATATGTTGCAATTATTTGAAGATGATCATGTTATACATTTGTGTTTTACAACCTATGCGAGAAATAATATGGTTCAATATCCTAAATGAAAAAACCCCTCTGAAGATCTTTTTTATCATCCTTAAGTTGTGGATACATTTTTTTTATCATCCTTAAGTTGTGGATAAATAATATGGCATTTTTTTTCTCTTCGCCGTCAAAGTTCCGCCGAGCGGTTCACGGTAAGACAAGGCATCTTCTCTATTCACCAAGATGCAATCTCGCGATGTTCGGTAAAAGGAACGGACGAAAAGGATTGTTCGAAAAGAGAAGTGTCCGTCTTCATGGCCAAGGTGCGGCTCGATGAGACTTGCTCTTCGTAAATTCATTGTGTAGACTCCGCAAGCGAGTCTAGAATAAAGAAAGGCCAGCATTGCGTAGACTCCGCAAGCATCATATTGCTGGCGGCGCTTGCAGCAGCTAGCATTGCGCGTACTGGGTGATGGTCGATAGGCCAGGAGCCCAGGATGCAGCGCATATGCTTTCGTTTTGCAAAAAATAGATAGTTTTTTTTTAAGGGTTGGCGTAGAATTGGACAATTACAACACTTGGGCCTATTTCTTGTCGGGCCGTGTAGGCAAGGCAGCAGCGCCTGAAAGCCGGACACGCGCGCAACGGAAAGCCTACGGGCAGGGCGGACCGAATGGATCAAGTGCGCAGCCGCGACACTGCACGGCCACCTCCGCCAGGGTCCCCTCAAAACAAAACAAAAAACCTCGGCCAGGGAAGAGCGGAAGAGGAACGAGGCACCGCGGAGCCTCGTTTTACCCGCCGCAAGACCAGGCGCCCTCTCCGCCGAACACCGCTCCTCGACCGCGTCGGGAACACGGCGACTACGATGCGTCACGGACCTCGCATCCGCCGAACCGCTGCGGTGCTCCCTCCCATCGACCGAGGCTGTTGCGGCGCTGCGCCGGCACGGATGGGAGAAGCACGGGAGCAACAAGGCCGCCGCGCCACCGTTTTAATAGCCGGGATTGACCCCCATTTGGGCGGTACCCACAGCGCCGCCGCGGAGAAACCCTAGGAGCCTATGTCCGTACGTAAAAGGAAGAAGCACAGGCAGCCGTGTGATTCGGCCAATCCTGGACGTTCGTGCGAGTATCCTACGGACGTATTTCTTACGATCCTAGCGGCCGACCCCACAAAGTTTTTTTTTTTCAATTTGTTTGTGAACTGGAATTCTCGAAATGAGGTGGGTGTGTGTGTCCTTTTCATCCTCGTGGGCGAGTATCCATTTTCATACGATAAAGTAAATAATACACAGTAGTAGATTGTTGGATGTGCGAACCTCGGAGTGGGAATCCTCGGGTGTCACGGTCTTCAGCACGTCACAAAGAACAGACGCAGTTTGATAATATTTTGTCAAGTCGTCCCTACGTCAAATCAAACACAATAATATGAATATAGATTAGGATGATATATTTATTTTAAATAAGAATGCTAGTTAAATGCACATTGAAGCTTACAGTCGCCCCTGCCCGAGATTCTGTATACGGTACTGCTCAGAGAACTTCAGAAGCTCCTGTTCATCAGTTGACCCAAGCTTGCGATTTGCGTCCTTTTCATCCTGCCAAATCAAAAATCAAACATGCATGTAACATGCACGTAGACAAATGCAATAGGTGGTTGTTTGGATATATAACAAGTATTTGGAACAACTTTTACTAACATGAATTTTAGGAAAACTAGTTTAAGTTGTTGTTTTGTTAAAACTGGATTTACGTAGTGCTTTGTTTGGACTCCAACTTGATTCGCGGAGCGCGCAGCAGAGCTGGCGAGGCTGATAAACCATGTTGTGGACTTGTGGAGCTTCTCCAACATGCAGGTCGACTGCCACAACAACGTCGCCGTGGTTGCTTTTGGAGCTAACCGTGGCTTCTGCCTCATCCACCTCCGACGCAACTGCGTGCACTAGTGGAAAACCCCCCTATAGTCCCGGTTGGTTTGGGCCATTAGTCCCGGTTCCCCAACCGGGACTAGCCAATCGGGACTAATGCTAGTCCCGGTTGGGACACGAACCGGGACTAATGGGGGCAGCACGTGGCCCGTCCGGAGGCAGCAGGGCGGAGGGCTTTAGTCCCGGTTCGTAATACGAACCGGGACTATTGTCCCGTGCTTTAGTCCCGTCAGAATTTTTCACTTTTTTCAGAAATTTAAGAAAATTGTTTAAATTTGTAAAATCAATAATGCTTATTCTGTAATTCATAAAAATATGAATAAAATACCACTATGTTCAGAAAAATAAGACTTGTTTGATTATGTCAAATGCATGCATGTTTAAAAAACTAAAATTAAATAATTTTTAGAACTACAAAAAAGCCACTACTAGTTTAATATGGGGAACCACTATTACACATCATCGTCACGAATATATTACACACATCTCGTTCGTCGTGCTTGGTCAAACATATTACACACGAGTTTCATGCATATATACATCTCTTTTACACTCACCCTATCACTTAAACCTTCCGATAGTATTCTCCCGTCGGTTCTAGGACATCTGCATCTAAGAATCCCACAAATTCCTCTTGAATTGCTCGTACGCGATCCTGTGGTAGAAGACCATCCCGCAATCGTTCGATCTAATTTAAATAAAGGGTCAATATACATGAATGAAACTAAACAAAATTGATGGCAATAAACTAAAATTGTGAATATTGTTTACGCACTTCAAATTGTTCTAAGATTCTGCCTCTCTCACAGCACGTTTGGCGAATGAACTCACAAACGTAGTATCCACATAAATGATTCCCACTTCCCTGCCTCAAACACTTTACGAGAACAGAGTTTAATCAAAATAATAATCAAGCATGGTAATGGTATTGAAACTAGAATCAAAGATATGCGCGGATGTAGCTAATAGTACTTACATTTACTGGTTCAAATGTAAGCTCTGGCGCCCAAATACCCCTAGCCCTGGCGGTGAATCGTTTCCAAGCCCTGTCCGGCAAAGAAAATGAATAAAGGTGTTATATATTAATTACTTGCTATCAGTAAATGAACGGAAAGTTGCCGATATAGTGCCATAATGATTGAAATTACCTCTGGAGGCATTCCTGCATGTCCGCCCAATTCTCAAGGGGTTTACGTAACGAGTCCATGACTTGTACTACTCCTTTGTCAGGTATAATGATTAGTAGAATAAAATGGAAGCTGCGCACACATAAGTCATCAATTATACACTTAACATCGAGAAAGCGAAATAGAATGTGTAGAAGACAGTAACACTCACTTGAAGTTGTAAGGAAATAGTATTTCTCTTTTGGTTTCGGAAAACCTTAACGCCCTTACCAAGTTATTCTCTGTGTCGATGCAAAAATCTTTGAGACTTTTTTCATGAACGAAATTTGGGTCAATGAACCCAATGTCATAGATTTGTCCTCTTTTGCATTGGAGAATCTTCATTCTGCAAAATTAATATAGTGATGAGTAAGATTATAAATGCAATGAACGAGGTGAGCTAGCTAGAGACTTAACTACAGAAATAATACTTACAGACAATAGGCGCTGATGATAGCTTTGTCAAGGGCCTCTTGTTGGTATAACTGAAATAATTCACAAAATTCAATCATTACCACGCCATCTCCATGCCCGTAATGCTCGTTTGTGTATCCCACGTGGATCCAGTTTCCCCCTTCCTTTGAGGCTCGCATGTAACACTTATGCAATCTTCGCATTTTTGTTGGTAGATCGTTGACTAACTCAGGTTTGACGAGAGGATGCCCGTGCCAGTATATGTATTTTGGAACTATTTCTTCGTGGAATTCTAATTGGTCTAAGTACTGAGGAATAGACATGCCCTGAGCAGAGGCTGCTTCTCCGTACAGTGCAACAAAATCAGGATCGATGCCGACCGCACGTCTGCTCGACCCCACCTCGGTATTGGAAGACACTTTGAGCGGGGGGTCACTATTGTTTTTTTTGTTCTCCGAGCTGGGGAACTGATTTACGGCTTGCACTATTACTTTTCGACAGCTGCTTTTTTACCTCAACCGACTTGCGAATTGAGCGCTCATAGTCTGGTGTCAGCTTTGGCAGGGGTTGGGCCATATTCTTCAGCATTTTCACGACATCGGCATGTTCTTGTGGGCTGGAGGGGAACTCTGGCTCTTTCGGCTTCTTGAAATTAGCAAACCACGCATCGCATTCGGCATTTACGTACACCGCATTTTCCTCCGGTGTACGGTCGTAAGGTCTCTTAGCAAGATTCTTGTGAGGTACTTTTGTGAGGGGTGACCCCTTACGTTTCGGTGATCGGTTTTTATCCAACCCCAGAGTAACCACACGCGGCGCCGGAGATGACTTACGCGGAGGCGGAGACGGCTGTGCTGGAGACTGAGGCGGCGGAGACGGCTGCTCTGGAGACTAGTGAGGCGGCGGCGGCGGCGAAGAGGACTGTTGCGCTGGAGAGTGGTGAGGCGGCTGCGGTGGAGAGGACTGTTGCGCTGGAGACTGGTGAGGAGTCGATGGCCTTGGCCGCCAGTTTGGAAGCACGATGAATTCCTTTGGCCATAGAATTGTCCCTTTTCTGGCTTCTCCAAGTTCAACCACCTCCCCATCTTCACCTGCAGGGTGTTCCACCTTCAGCTCCTCAAATCCTTTACTAACTTCATCCACCCCGACAACAGCGTAGCCATGAGGAACCGGGGAGCAATGGAAAGTTGGTGTATAGGTCCAATTGGTACGACATAGCCGACCGCCACCTTCATGGTTAAGTTGAACACTTTCACATGTAACTCACAAGGTGTGCTCTCCATGATATCATCCACTGGGTAGCGACGAAGAGGATCCGTCGTCAGTGCATTATCATCACCAGCCGGGACCATGCTCGAAGCCACGCTGCTTTTCCGATATGATGGGTCGGTAGCATCGACTGCAGCATCTACAACGTGCTGCTGAGATAGGCCGGCAGTGCCTTGCTGGCTAAGTCGGTCAATTTGATTCTGCTGCCGCTTCATTGTTTCTTCTATATGACGCAGCCGGTCTGCAGCAGCGCTTGCTTCCCTTGCCTCCCTTTCCTTTCTCCTCAGATGACTTCTATCGGGAAATATTTTCCTTTCTTCGGAAAACCCATGTGCCCACGGCTTGGAGCCTGAGGTGCCTCGTGTTCGTCCTTCGTGTTCGGGATTCCCAAGGGCGCGTGCAAGCTCGTCATTCTCTCTATCGGGACGGAACCGTCCCTCTTCAACATCCTTTACTGCTTTCCTAATTTCTTCGATGGGTAGTAGGGGATTATCCTTGTGTCTTCTATTATATATGCACTTTCCTTCTGCGTCCAATGTGCCCCCATGCCCGTAAAACCAATTTCTTGACCGTTCGATCCATCCTTCTTTTATAGGCTCTGGAACGATCCCTTTAGCCAGCAGGTCGGCCTCAAGTTTTTCCCACTTAGGCATGGAAAAGGCGTAGCCACCAGGCCCCATAGTATGGTGGTACTTCTTTTTAGCTACATTTGTCTTATTTATTGCAGACTTTAACTGAGCTTCCTCCGATTTCTTGTACGCCACAAAATCTTCCCAGTAGTCTCTTATCTTCTCATACCCGTGATCGAAATCCGGAGTTTTATCTTTCAAGATAAAGTCGGTGTACAATATTTTCTTAAATTTGTTGAATAGCTCGGCCATCTTCTTAAGAGCCCACGCCTTGACTTTATCTACTAGAGCTTTTTTTTTGGCATCCATCTCCTCCTCATCTGGCTCCCCATCCTCTGGATCCACCTCTGGCAACGGCAAGGTGAATTTAACCATGACCTTTTAAAAAAGGCATTTTTTGCCTTCATAGCCGAGCCAGCTAACTTTAGGATCCCTTAGCTTATTCCATTCTCGGATGGTGATCGGGACGTAGTCCCTAACAATAACACCGCATTGCTTCACAAATTTTTTTCTAACATCAATTGGAGCAATGGGTTCGCCGTCTGCAGCGACTTCTTCGATCCTGTACCGGAGATGGTCCTCCAACTTTTTGGTTGGGCCTCGTTTCTTCCTCACAGAGGATTTGCTCGATCCGGATGGCTAAAAGAAGAAAGACCGTTAGTATGTGTATATAGACAACAGAGGCTAAATTAATTAATATAAATATATATGCACCTCGTCGGAGTTTGTAATAATCAATGTTGCACCGGAGCCGTCGGCTTCTGCCTTGTCGGCTTCTCCCTCATCGGAGACGCCGAGTTCGGCCTATTTCCAAACGTTGGAGACGCCATCTCCTCGGTTGAGAGTCTCATCCCCCTCACCGGAGTCGTTCAGAAAGTGACTTGCGTCATCCTCGCCGCGGATCATATCCTCGAGGATATTTTCCTCATTTTCGTCTTTGCCGTGTGATTCCATAGTTTCTGCAAAATACGAAAATTATTTTCGGAGCCATCTCTGCTGTGTAGTTCAGAAAACTTGTAGGAATAGAATGGTATTAGAAGGAAAGGCGCGCGTTGCTGCGCCCGTTGTTTCTAAGCTTCGTCATGGTGATATATATGACAAATAATTCAGCATTTCATCTTGTCTGAAACGGAACAAAATTGAATTGTAGTAATAATATGACACCTACGAAATAGGAATCATTAACTAACTACACATTTCGATATCATTGTACTTCACATGAACATCACTTGAGCAAAATTGTAAACAGCTCCAATTACACGGTGCACCGATTAAAAACATCAGAGTATACAATTCTATCAATTCCATCAATTCATACAAATAATTTTATCAATTCCATCAATTCATACAAAACTGTATCAAATCCACTTATATCGTAAATAAATAAATAAATAAATAACTGTATAAAAATCCAATTCTATCATACAAATAAATATGAAGCCTAAAATTATTGTTTTTTGGATAAATATTTATTTATACAAATATGAAGCCTAAAATCATAAATAAATATGAAGCCTAAATAAATATTTATCATAAATAAGTATGAAGGCCAAATAAATATTTATCATACAAATTGCTAACCTAACTAATTAACCGAATAAGAAAACTAAAACTAATTAACCTAATTAATTAAATTTGCTAACCTAACTAAGAAAACTAATGTATGTATGCACATTATCAATTTTTTCTAAAACACATTATCAATTTTTAAACACATGTATTTTTAAACACATTCTCAATTTTTCTAAAACTAACTATAACTAAATATTTCTATAACTAACTAACTATCAATTTTTTTGAATTTTTCTAAAACTAACTAACTAACCTACACTACACCACCATCAATTATTTGAATTTTAATTTTTTTTAAAACTAACTAACTAAAACTAAAACTAACTAACTAAAATTACTAATGCACTAACTAACAAAAATTACTAACTAATAATTTAAATTACTAACTAACTAAATTACTAACTAAAACTAACTAACTAAATTACTAACTAATAATTTAAATTACTAACTAAAACTAACTAACTAAATTACTAACTAAAACTAACTAACTAAATTACTAACTAACTAAATTACTAACTAACAAAAATTACTAATGCAACCTATCTGCCTACAGAGGAGACGGGTAGGAGCAGAGCGTAGAGGCGAAGCTCACCTAGCTCGCGTGGTGCTCGATGTGGACCGGCCGGGTTGGAGCAGCGAGGTAGAGGACGACGATGGCAGCGGAAGAAGATCTTGTCGGCGTGGTTATCCCGGGCGGCTCCGGCTCACTGGTTCTTGTCCGGCGCATCCGGCGTGTGGTGGAGAAGGCGCAGAGCGGGCGGCGGCGCGGAGGAGCAGGCCGCGAAGGGCGGCGCGGAGGAACGGGCAGCGGAGGGCGGCGTGGAGCGGGCGCCGAAGGATCGGACGGCGAGAGGCGCGGCGGAGCGGAGCAGCCTGACGGCGTCGATCTTGCGCCGTGCTAGCTGGTCCTTAGTCGAAATGGGTGGAATGGGGAAGAAGAAGAAGAGGCCGGCAGATTTAAAGTAGAGGCCTTTAGGTCCGGTTGGTACCCCAACCGGGACCAAAGGGTCTTTAGGCCCGGTTGGAGGCACCAACCGGGACTATAGGCCTACCCTTTAGTCCCGGTTGGGGGTACCAACCGGACCTAAAGGTCATTTTCGGCGGCACCGAAAAGGCGCGCGCCAAAATACCCTTTAGTCCCGGTTCGTGGCATGAACCGGGACCAATGCCCTGAAAATTTTAATGCCCTAAAAATTTTCAGTTCTGAATGTTGTTCCCGCCTTTTTTTTCTTATTAAGGTGTTTGAATATGAATTTCAAATGGTTTTGAATTTGAAAAGACTTTCAACATGAAAAGTGTTTAAATTTGAATAAATAATCCAAAACCATTTTCGGTTTTCTAAAATAATTATTCTAACTATAGAAACTATTAACCATTTGTCATTTTCGTTTGAGATTAGAGGTGAATTCATTTAATTAATTTTTTTGGAATTTGAACTTAATTAAGTCATTAAACTTATAAATTCAATATCTTTTCATATGTTTATCAGAAAAATGCAATTAAAATATCAAATTGTTGATAAAAAATGTAATCTATCTATTTATGACAAATTCATTTTTTTAGATTAGAGGTGAATTCATTTAATTAAAATTTTGGAATTTGAACTTAATTAAGTCATTAATTAAATTTATAAATTCAATATCTTTTCATATGCTTATCAGAAAAAATGCAATTAAAATATCAAATTGTTGATAAAAAAATGTAATCTATCTATTTATGACAAATTCATTTTTTTTTAGATTAGAGGTGAATTCATTTAATTAAAATTTTGGAATTTGAACTTAATTAAGTCATTAATTAAATTTATAAATTCAATATCTTTTCATATGTTTATCAGAAAAATTGCAATTAAAATATCAAATTGTTGATAAAAAAATGTAATCTATCTATTTATGACAATTTTTTTTTGAGATTATAGAGTGATGAGGTTGCAGATATGAGTTTAGATGTGATATGACAATGGTGGCCAAGCCTATATATATATAGTGATATGGCAAGAAGCTAGCACACGGATCGTGTGTTTCCTTCGAGCGCTTGTCAGCCATTGGATCAGAGTTGTGTTTCTTTCGAGTGCTTGTGAGCTGTTGGATCGTGCGCACACGGATCGTGTGTTTCCTTCGAGCGCTTGTCAGCCATTGGATCAGAGTTGTGTTTCTTTCGAATGCTTGTGAGCTGTTGGATCATGTACACACGGATCGTGTGTTTTCTTCGAGCGCTTGTGAGCTGTTGGATCAGAGTGTGTTTTTTTCGAGCCCTTATGAGCTGTTGGATCTCAAGCAGAAGAGAAGGCACACATATCAATGCTCCTTTAGTCCCGGTTCCAGCTACCAACCGGGACTAAAGATGAAAATTTGCCCTGATCTTTTAGCTATAAATATCCAACCGGAGGGAGTCACTCGGAGAGGAATGTCTATAAGAGAGGCAGGAGTACACTTCACAGCCATCAACTGTGATGATATGTAACACTTTTGGGAACCAGCGACAAGGGCTTCTTTGATGATCTGGTATATCCCCAACACTTGTTGGGACGGTTGCAGATCATCAGAGAAGTCTTGCCGCTGCTTGGATCGAATGCCCGTTTTTGTTGCAGCAGAAAGAGTGAAGCGGATATCTAGAAATCATTCAGTTCATCGACCGAATACAAATCAAACGGTTTCACCTGCATACGCCCTACGGTGCATTTGATATGCGGGCACTCTCTAGCCACAGTAGGGTTGTATGCAGGTGATACCGTGTGTTTTGTTCTATCTAGAAATCCTTCAGTTCATCGACCGAATACGGTTTGTATGCAGGTGATACCGTGTGTTCTGTATACGAACTTCTCACCAGTTTTTGTTGCAGCAGAAAGAGTGAAGCGGAGCCGGCACGATCATACATATATTGTGTAATGCATTTGACAACACTCATACATAAAAAGGTTTTGAGAACACTCATACATAAATTGTTTAATATATTATTACACTCATACTTAGATCATGATCGCTATGATCGCTTCTTCGGCCGTAACCATGGAGTTTCTTCATTATGTAATGGGATGCTTGGGTCAGTTTTCACTGTGAAGGGCGGAATTTCATCAAACTTATTATAGTCTGCTGACATGTCTGTCTTGTCCTCGACTCCCACGATGTTTCTTTTTCCTGCAAGAACTATGTGACGCTTTGGCTCATCGTGTGATGTATTTCTTTCCTTACCTTCTCTTTTTTTCAGTCTGGAGCTCATGTCCTTCACATAGAAAACCTGAGCCACATCATTGGCTAGGACGAATGGTTCGTCTCTGTACGCAAGATTCTTGAGATCCACTGTTGTCATTCCGAACAGCTGGTCTACCTTTACCCCTTCTCCATTCATGTTGACCCAACTGCACCGAAACAAAGGGACCTTAAAAGTAGGTCCATAGTCAAGTTCCCATATCTCCTCTATGTAACCATAGTATGTGTCCTTTTGTCCATTATCGTCTGTTGCATCAAAGCGAACACCACTGTTTTGGTTGGTACTCTTTTATCTTGGGCGATCGTGTAAAATGTATTCCCATTTATCTCGTACCCTTGGAAAGTCAATACAGTCGAAGATGGTGACGCGGCCAATAAGTAGAGTTTATCTCCAACATCGGTGTCATTCATGAGATGTAATCGCAACCAACTGCCGAAAGTCTCCATGTTTTTTTGTTTAATCCAGGAGTCAGGCTTCCCTGGGTTTTTGGAGCGTACAATATTCTTGTGTACCTCGACATACGGAGCCACGAAGGTGGAACTTTGTAGAATTGTGTAGTGTGCTTGAGTGAAAGAATGCCCGTCCCTACATATTATTGCTTTCTTTTCTATCGTGCCTTTTCCACTAAGTCTCCCCTCATGCCGCGATTTAGGAAGACTAATCGACTTAATGTCGGGAATAAAGTCAACACAAAACTCAATGACCTCCTCTGTTCCATAGCCTTTGGAGATGCTTCCTTCTGGCCTAGCACGGTTATGAACATATTTCTTCAAGACTCCCATGAACCTCTCGAAGGGAACATATTGTGTAGAAATACGTACAGAACCGAGAATTGCAATCTCGTCGACTAGGTGAACCAGGAGATGCATCATAACATTGAAAGATGATGGGGGGGACACCAACTCAAAACTAACAAGACATTGGACCACATCCTTCTGTAACCTTGTCAGACTTTCTTGATCGATTACCTTCTGAGATAATGCATTGAGAAATGCACATAGCTTCACAATGGGTACTCGAACATTTTCCGATAGAAGCCCCCTCAATGCAATCGGAAGCAACTGTGTCATAATCACGTGGCAATCATGAGACTTCAGGTTTTGGAATTTTTTATCTGCCATATTTATTATTCCCTTTATATTTGACGAGAAGCCAGCCGGGACCTTGATACTGCTCAGGCATTCAAAAAATATTTCCTTCTCTGCTTTCGTAAGAGCGTAGCTGCTTAAGTAATGACGCCCTTTATCCGTATGCTTGTTGTTTGGGTCTTTCATACGCTGCTGGTCCTCCCTTGCTTCCGGTGTATCTTTTGTCTTCCCATACACGCCGAGGAAGCCTAGCAGGTTCACGCAAAGATTCTTTGTCACGTGCATCACGTCGATTGAAGACCGGACCTCTAGGACTTTCCAATAGGGTAGCTCCCAAAATATAGATTTCTTTTTCCACATGGGCGCGTGTCCGGTAGCGACGTCTTTCGGAACAGATTGACCGCCAGGACCCTTTCTAAAGATTACTTCTATGTCCTTGACCATACCAAATATAGCATCACCATCAGGGAGGTTAGGCTTCTTCCGGTGATCTGCCTCACCTTTGAAATGCTTGCCTTTCTTTCTTACGGGATGATTGGCTGGAAGAAATTGACGACACCCCAGGTACACGACCTTCTTACATTTTTTCAAATATGTACCTTTAGTCTTATCTAAACAGTGCGTGCATGCATTGTATCCATTGTTTGACTGTCCTGAAATGTTACTAAGAGCAGGCCAATCATTGATGGTTACGAACAGCAACGCTCGTAGGTCAAATTCCATCTGTTTGTGCTCATCCCACACACGTACACCTGGTATGGCCCACAACTACAAAAGTTCATCAAATAATGGCCTTAGGTACACATCAATATCGTTGCCCGGTTGCTTCAGGCCTTGGATGAGAACGGGCATCATAATGAACTTCCGCTTCATGCACAACCAAGGAGGAAGGTTGTAGATACATAGAGTCACGGGCCAGGTGCTGTGACTGCAGCTCTGCTCCCCAAAAGGATTCATACCGTCTGTATTTAGACCAAACCATGAGTTTCTTGCGTCAGCTGCAAAGTCCAAGAACTCTCTCTCTCTCGATTTTTCTCCACTGCGACCCATCGGCGGGGTGTCTCAACTTCCCGTCTTTCTTATACTCTTCTTTGTGCCATCGCAACAACCTGGCATGCTCTTTGTTTCTGAACAGACGTTTCAACCGTGGTATTATAGGAGCATACCACATAACCTTAGCAGAAATCCTCTTCCTGGGGGGCTCGTCATCGCCCTCAACATCACCAGGGTGAGGGTCATCTTGCCTGATCTTGTACCGCAATGCAGTGCATACCGGACATGCATCCAAATTCTCGTACTCCTCACCGCAGTAAAGGATGCAGTCATTGATGAATGCATGTATCTTCTGTACATCTAATCCTAGAGGGAATATAGCCTTCTTTGCTTCGTACGTAGTCTCGGGCAATTCATTATCCTTTGAAAGTTTCGGCTTCATTATTTTCAGTAACTTCTCAAATCCCTTGTCAGATAAACCAGTCTCTGCCTTTCATTTCAGCAATTCCAGTGTGGTACCAAGCTTTGTGCTGCCATCTTCGCAATTTGGGTACAGCAACTTTTTGTGATCGTCTAGCATGGCCTCCAACTTCAGCTTCTCCTTTTCTGTATCGCATTCTCGTTTTGCATAAGAAATGACCCGACCAAGACCATCATCGGGCTCATCTGACGCCCGTTGTTCTTCACCTCCATCTTCTTCATTGTCTTCCATCGCAGTATCACCGTATTCTTCAGGGAACATAGGATAGTTCTCATCATCATTTTCTTCTTCATTATCTTCCATCATAACCCCTCTTTCTCCGTGCTTCGTCCAACAATTATAGCTGGGCATGAAACCTCTCTGAAGCAGGTGGCCTTGAAGGGTTCTCGAGGAAGAGTGCTCCTTAACGTTCCGACAGTCCACACATGGACAAGGCATAAAACCATCCTCTTTGTTTGCCTCAGCCACTTGGATAAATTTATGCAGGCCTGCAATAAAATCGGAACTGCGTCGGTCGCCGTACATCCATCGCTGCCGTTCATCCATCTGCATATCACATAATTAAGTTTATCAAATACAATTAGAATAACATATTGAATACTGAAATGACCACCGTATATCGCTACATGCAAAATTTGTATCAATTACAGATGAAAAGGACAAAGGTTGCTAATTAACCTCGATCGATCGGAGGAAAGAGAGAGGACAAAGCCTAAGGGTGGCTCGGGCACCTCATATCATTTTGTGTGAAATTAAATGTGGCTCGGTCATTTTATCGAACACCTCTAGTACATAGCAAAGGAAAACAAACTAGCACCCACCTGTCACACCTCCTAGCTGAAAAAAATAATAGAGTAGTAGAAGCTGGCTAGTTTTATATAGGCAGGGGACTATTAGTCCCGGTTCGTACTGTCAACCGGGACTAATGCTCTGAGGGAGCTTTAGTCCCGGTTGGCAGCATGAACCGGGACTAATGCCCCCGGCCCAACCGGGACATTGGTCCCGGTTTGTCACTGAACCGGGCCTAATGGCTCCCCCCTCCCAAAGACCATTTTTCCACTAGTAGTGGCTGCGGCGACGCCGGGCGCTACCAATGTGGCCCTCGAACAACTACTAGTCGATTTTCTCAATACGTACTAATAGTATATCAAATATTTATGCTAAAAGAGTAACTAGAATTCTAATGCCCTAACTATGAAAGTGATCCTCTTTTTCATAAGACAAACAATGAAACAAATGCACACATCAATTCACGTCTACACGTTCAAGAGTTTTCCATTGGGTTGTATTGAGGTTTTATCACATACGCTTAATTAAGTGACAAACCAGTCACACAGGCTTAAAGGTATTAACAAAACGTACCTTTTCCAGCCTGTTCATGAGGTACTCTTTGAAGTCAGATACTCCCGGCACCCTCATGAGATGCAGCTTTTCCAAGGCAGCATAGCGGCCTTGATGAACAGAGTAGCGAGAAGTCACGCAAAGATCGACGGGTAGCAAATTAATTAGTACTACAATGAAATAAGTCGGGAACTTACACAGGTATGCCACGCGGGCATTGTACGGGTCGATTTCCTTTGCCGCGGAGAGGAATGGACTGACGATCGGGAGCGCCATCTCTGCAGGAAGACGATCTGGTTTAGTAAGTCAGAGAAAAGATGGGAGTATCCCTCCGGATGCGCTAGCGACGACGCTAATGATACTATCATGAAGTGAATCGTACATACCTGGCGGTTTATGCTCATGGGCCTCTGTGCTCTCGTCGAGTCCCCTGATCTCGTCCATGTCGTCCTTGGCCGCCGAGCTCGAGTGCAGTGGTGGGTAGTGACTGGTGAGGAGAAGCCTACTGTCGTGCATCACCGCCCGGCGCTGCTCATGGTCCTTTTGAGGTGGAGTGAATCCTCTTCAACAAAATGTGAGAGAGCGGAGGAAGAGCATGGACGGGACACGGCCTTTTTCCAGAAATAGAGCAGGCATTGTGCGCTAGGGCTTTTGTCCACGAAGCTGGAGAAGGAAGAATGAAGGAGACGGGGGAATCGGGACGGGAACATGCTGAGAGGTAGCAGGTGACCCGGTGCCGGCCCACCCTTTGGCTGCTCCAGCCGTGTGGCCCTGTCCCACCCTACAATATGGGGTAAAAAGGCAAAAAGAAAGTGATATTTATCCAATTAGCAGGAGCTTTTTTTTCTGAGTAAGAGTTAGCAAGAGAATTTTGCATTCGCAAAAGCAACAATGAGTGTAGACGGTCGCACCCAAAACGCAGGGACGGCGGGCCTTTTCGCACCGTGTATTGATTGCTAAGCGACATAATTCACAGGGAGCGTTCTCACGATTTATACCTAGCTGCTGCGGTAATTTGCCTATTATAGGGAGTGTACTTCTTTCAGTTTAACTGTACGGGTTATGGACAAATTTTGTTGTCCAGTGTAGTGCTAGATACTATATACTAGGCCGAGATTCGTCCTGGGTGGTTCAAAGTACTGTTCATGAGTCGATGTCTCGCTCCCGCTCTCGCTCCCGGCGACGCGCGCTCTCCCTGCCGCCCTTAGCCAACCGCTCCCCGCCCGTGCCCCCCGCTCCCGCCGGTGGGTGCGCCACGCCTCCTGTCACACCAAGCCCTGCAGCCCCCCGTAGTGTCCTGGCCGCCCCGCGCAGGTACGCGTCCCCGCGCCCGAGTTCGCCCCTCGCTCAGTCCCGCTCGCCGCGTTGGCTCCCGCCTGCGTGGCTGCCGCCGGCGACCTCTGCCTCCCCCTCGGCCCCCCTTCGCCCCCCTGTCGTGTCATCGGGTCAAGGTTCATGGCATGGGGTGCCATATCCCGGAGGTAGAACGCGGGGCTAGCGTAGGAGGAAGTTGACCGGTGGCGGGATGCACAAGATTTACCCAGGTTCAGGTTAGCCGGCGACGACTCCCTACTTCCTGCAAAGTTCACTATGAGGGCAAAGCCTTGTACAGGTTACAATGCGGATCTCTCTCTCAGAGCTTCTAGCTTAGAGTCCAGAACGTAACTCTCCCCTAGGGTTTGTCCCGTCCGGCTTTATATAATGTAATACCCCAGCATTTAGGATCCAACGAAGGATAGAAATAGGAGTTTGTGCATCTGCATGCATGCATCTGAAAACCCGAATAAATTTTTCGCAAACTAAAACCCTGGAGGGATCAGATTCTTATCACCTTCATGACTTAGGGTTTACCTCATTTTAGGTGAACTCGATGAATTCCAGCATGACCTCTAGGTATTTTACTTGTTTTGGGAATTTTACTTTACCGAATGTAATAATAATATTTAAACTCAAATGAAATGCAAAAATTAAAATACAGATATTTATATGGAATAATCCAACAAATGAATTAATAGTGAATAATAAATCAAATAATTACAAACACTTGTTTACAACTCTTGGTTATAGATTAAAACAAAACAAATAACTTAATTGTATAATCACAATAATACTTTGTCTTTACAGTAATTTCAACAACAAAAGGAAATACAAATATATAAATACATTTATTTTCCTAAACTAAAAGTCTTGTATTTATCTTCTCTTCAAGATTAGTTTAACTTCAAACCTGTTTCCTGCAAATCAAAAAGAAAAGAAAGCAAATGGAATTAAACAGGAGGGTTAGTGTTAGGTTAATCCTTAGTTTGGCAGTGTGAGGCACTGCTAAGCACCTCATCAGATTGCAGTTATGGGGCTAAGTGTAGTATCTGTTCTTTACCACAAATTAGCCTCAGATCATCACTGGCAGGGCAGCAGCAAAATCCACTTGGCAAGCCAAAAGAATGAACCACATGGGGATAATACCAAACCAGCCGAACCTGAGCTTCAACAGATGAAAATATCTGGAGCACAAGCAGGCAGGCAGCTCACACAGGCAGGCACACACCTGCAGTAAGGATAAGAGCAAAGAGTCGTAGCAACCAGCAGCAAGCACCAGTTCATTCACAGAGAACATCAGTTCGAGCCTCACAGCTCTCCACACACAAGAGCACATCACAAAGCAAACCCACACCACAGATCCATCCTTTTTCCACCAACAAAACCTGCTGTGAGCAAAGCAAGATGGACTAGAGTGGATCCAGAGCAAGCTGGAGCAAGGAGAGATAGCCACGAGCTAGAAGGAAGCACCTGGAGCAGGAGGAGCAGGCTAACAAGCAGAACAAGGGGAAGATCCACTAGATCTGTTGATCAAGACAGCCACAAGATATCAAACAGCAGATCCACACAGCCACCACCTCAAATCACCAAGAGGTTGATCCTCTAATTTTCTTTAGCATTTAAATTTGCTAAGTGCTCATATGTGGTTTGGGTGGGGATTTTCCCTCAGCTAGGCATAGAGGTGCTATGCTATTTTATCACTGGGATTTAAATCACAAGCAAGCATCTGTTCTTATCAAATACAGGCCTCAGCCTATGCATCACAGGCAGGGACACAGTTACCAAAAAGCTGAGCAAAGGCACATAAGCAAATATTGCGTGGATTCACATCTGTTGGTAGCACAGATCCAACACACATGGTTGCTGGGCACAAATCCCTCAAGGGGAGAAGCACCTCAAACACAACCGAATATCTAAAGCTGATTACCAACTCTAAAATTAATTGCTTCAGCAATTGATATATAGGCACCAGAGCATCAGCCAGAGAGTAACATCAGAGCAGCGGCACACAAAGGTTCAGAGTAACACAAACATGCTCACTGCCACTAGCAGGAACTGGATATAGACAATTAACAGCACAAGCATCTAGCATCACAACCTCTATCATCAGCTAGATCAGTTCCAGTAAAAGCTAGAGGAGCATCACAGAAACATCCAGTGATCATCACTGAAGCACCAGAACAGTTCAACACCTAATCAATAGCAAAGTATCTAAATCACTACTACATATCCAGCTTCATAGAGATTGGCACGAAGGCCAGGAGAGGGAACCAGATGAGAGTGATAAGGAGGAAGGGAGCTTACCAACGTCCATGGCCGTAACGCCATGACGACGGGGCAGTGCCCGTGTGGTCAGTGGAGGAGGGCCAGGGGAGAAGAGAGCATCACACCATCACCACAGCGGCATGGAAGGGAGCTCCACACCAGCCACGGCAGAGCAGCAAGGGACGGGAGCACGACGGCGTCGCACTGCTACCGAAACCCTAATTAGGGTTGAGGATGCGCCCGACCACACCAGGAGGGGAAATCCAGATCAAAGCGGGTGGGTCGGTGGAGAATTGCAAGGGCGTTCTTTTGAGCCCTAGCACGGCGGCCGAGGTCGCCGGAGTTGGCCGGAATCAGCCGGCAGCGGCGGAGGCGACGGGGAATCGAGAGGAGCTCGGGTTCGAGAGAAAGAGGGGAGAAAGAGAAGGAGAAGTGGGTTTCTGGCTCGGTCGGACCCGAGTCAGGAACCAGGTTGACTTGGTTCAACTAATTAAACTAAGGACCTCAATGCAATTACAGATTTTACCATGAATCAAATTGAATTCAAATTCAAATTAAAAATGGAAATTCATATAAATTCATAAAAATAAATTAAAAATATATTTTCAACTCAAAACTTTATAAGGAGGACAAATCTGATTTTTACTTTATTTATTGAAAAGAATCTCTTGAGTGAAAAATTCAAAGCTCTTTAAGTGGATATTATTTGAATTACTTTCTAAAAATAAATTATTTTCTTTAAATCGTTTGAAAATATTTTATTAAATGAGTAAATTCCAAAACCCTCCAGTGAAAATAATTGAACTATTTTCCAAAAACAATTATCTTCTAAAAGAAAAACAAATTGAGTAATAAGTTCAAAATATAAAATTCGAACTTTATTAACATTCTGTAAATGATTGTCCCGTTACTCATCCCAGGTAAAACACACAAAGAAGAAGTTATCTAAAAATCATTCACTCTTATGGGATATTATTTTAAATGTTGAAGTGAATAAATAACTATCTCATGAAGTTAATAAAATGTCTTCTTAAAGACATTAAAATTGATTACTTATAATTGAAAATATCTTTTCTTTGAAAGGTACTTTATAATAAATGACATATTTCTAAATTAATAAATATAAATAAATAACATAAGTTATTTTCTTAAATAAAGTAGTAAACACTTAAGTTTTCATGTTATCTCAATTCAAAGTACTTTAATAAGCCCACAAATTATAAACACTAATTCATCCTGAACACCTAAAATCACTTCATCTATCAAAGTATCGAATAAAACAAAGTTTACACCTGTGAGCTTGGGTATTTTTGGAGTAATTACGATGCATCTCATATATATGCATATTAGCATCTTGCAAGTGTTCCAGTAGTCCTTACCCGGACTGCATTGCTATTTTCAGATCTCGGGGGTTTGACGCAACCCTGGAACCCCGAAGGGCATGAATTGTCACCTCTATCACAGGCAAGTTCATCACTTGCTCATATCTCTTGAAATATTTGTTAGAAAACTTTTTGCAAAACCTTATTATACTATCACCTTTATACAAAAGAAAGCATAAAACCTATTTCTTTAATAACTTGACTATTTGGCTATCTACCTGAGTGGTGGTAACCTACTATGGATGGCAAATGGGACCATGGTAAGAAGAATAGGTCCGGAGGTTCCATTTGCAAGGGAAAGTATTACCTAGGAATTAACAACAAATGCCGTCATAATGATTGCGCCGTAAAGACGCGTTAACCATAAGGCTTGGAATGGGACGGGAAATGTCATCTGTACTTCTCCCGGATGCATGTCAACGGGCTGCCAGTGCCGTAGGCTGTAGGTCTTGCGGGACTACATGCACATGGGTGGGATCCCTTAATTCCCACGTCGACTGGGGTCTAGGATGGTCTGCAAGGAGAGCCTAGGTGTCTACCGAGAGGGGTAGAGCATCAGGGGTAAACTCGCTATGCATGAATTGGGTGGGCATGCGTTGTGTGGAGAAGCACAGTGAATGGCTTGGATCAAAAACCGGGCCCCACACCAAAGGAAGTGTGGACAGGAAAGCTACCTGGTTGTGCAACAAGGTCTTGATCTCTTATGGGTAAAGTAACGCACCTCTGCAGTGTGTAAAAAATTGTAACATGTTACTCCCTGTTCCGGGAAGGAGCTGCGAACGCTACAGGAAAGGAACTCCATGAAAGTTCTAGCCCTGTGAAGGATGACGGGCATAGTCTTCAGAAATAAAAGCAACCTCTTAAAGAAATGTTTACAAAAACCTTGCATTAAGCTTAAGGCTCCCTGGAGTCTAAAGCTGTAGCTAGTGCATCAAACTTCCCACCGTACATAATGGACTTGCTGGGTAACGCTGGTTACTCACCCTTGCCCTTTTGACCCCCTGCTTAGAATTGTGGAGCCATCAAAGGAGTTGATGGTGGTGCATCACGATATTGAGACCTTCAACAAGGAGTCAACCGCTACTTCATCAACGGAAGAACAACAACAATAGCAACGCAAGAGCAATGACCACGATGATAACAACGCATGAGCAATGACAACGATGAGATCACACTGCCAATGGAGGAGACCACGCTTACTGGAGGAACGAGTACAAGTCCGGATAATCTTATTCCAGATAGAGTAGATTAAGGTGGTGGCAACAGCAGTAGTGGATTAGGAGTTAGAGCTAGAGTTGATCTCCAGCTTAGTGCTACGAATTGGCTCTTCTCTGGATTTCATTTGCACGAGGCTATCCTCTATGTATCGAGGAGGTTCTCGAGATTTTGTATTGAATTTTGTTGTAATCCTATAGTGTTACCTTGGACCTGCTATGTTTCTATTGTACCACTCTGAAGGATGTAATATTCACGGATAGGTCCTCTGTGAGTATTATGTCAATGACTTGCACACTACACCATGCAGTGGTGTGCTGGGTCACCGCAGCTGGTATCAGAGCAAAGCGACCTTAGGTTTGAAACCTTTTAGGAGACTTGTAGGTTGGTAAAGACTATAGGAAGTTATGTTATAAAAACTAAATCTTTCTATGTCTTATGATGGGTATTCACTTGAGAATAAGAACGTCATACTTATATAGAGTATTCTTATCTAGTCTTCTATAGGTATAGTACTTATTTATCATGTTTCTTTCTAAAACTAGTTTACCATATGAGAGAATGCCCTTTATAATAGTTATAGTATATCTAAGTCCGTGATATCTATGTGGTATCATTGATAATGTCAACCTATGAAGTAGAACCCTATGAAGAGTTGGTGATGGAAGTATATGAGAAGAGTAGATTAATGGTGAGCTGGATATACTAATCCATGAAAGACATGGTAAGTATGCCATTTTAGCATGGTTCATGTCCGATGATGATATTGGATAACTAGATACCTTTTCATGAAGGATGATGTGGAGTAGTGCACTTGCCCAGAAGTAAAGTATTAGGGTATTCTTGTATACCAATAGTTTTTACACGAGAGTTAACACGTGAGGTTACACTTGAAGATATGAAGAAGTATGGAAGTACGCCAAGGCACGAAGACGAAGTTCAATGCCAAGAAGACTTAGTTACTTCTGAACTAAGATAAAGATAGGCATACTTAGACACCAACTCAGAGTTACCCAATTGCAAATGGACAATTGTGGTAAATGTTCGTATAAACTACTCTTTGAGTGAAGGATAAACCTGTTCCTTAAGCCAGTGAGGCAAGAGTTGTTAGATGAAATAGGCCTATAAGGTAGTATATATACCTAACTTGTTGTGTATAGCATCTAAGCCTGGGTACTTGAGATGTTTACCTCAAAGTACTACATATGTTATAGACTAATGGTGCATGAGTGTTATCACTATATTTTGGTGTTATTGGTTCTTATTGGATTTTTGTTTGACTAGATCCGAGCATGAAGCCTGAACCTGATGTGCAAATGCATGTTGCAACATTTGGTTCTTTCTTGATGTTACTGGTCTAGAGGGTATATAAGCTAGTATGAGAGCGTTCTGAGAGATCAGAATTGAGGCGGCAATGAAAGCTCGCGAAGAGAAGGACGTAAAGGGAAGACAAAAGTAAATGAAGCCAATTGTTGGGATGGACTATTATCCATCTCATATTAGGAATTGGAGACAATTTTCATTATGGTTCGGAATGATGGAGGAACAAAGTAAGTTTGACCAAGAGAGTAGCTAGAAATTGGACCAAGAGCTACTAATGATGACAAAAGGAAGGATACAATAGGAGACATATCTAAGAAGGAAGTTTATGATATTGTTGAATACCAAGTCAGGAAGTCCTTTCAAGGCTGTTGAACTCAAGGATGAAGGTTCTTAGTTGAGAATGACTGAAGTTCAAAGACATTTGGAAGAAGGTAGTTGACACTGGTGAAGCCAAAGTATAATAGTTACAGCTTATATCCAGAGTCACTACAGAGATGGATGTTATTAAGTGGATTGATGTTTTGATTACACTCCTCAAAAGGTAGATATATCTTGTATTCTTTGGAAAATTATTGAAAACCTGGTAATCGTATCTCTTCACCGGAGGACGACACTAGGGATTCACAATATTTTTGATATATACCTATGTTATTCATGAAAACAATAGGTAGGTATGCTAAGAGTTGAGCAAAAAGGTGAGTTTAGAAGCTCAACTTAGTAGAGTTGACTGAAGAAAGCTCGATCGATTAGGGCAGAAAGAAGGAAGTTTGCCTAACCGGACTCAAGTACAGATGAAAACTTAGGAAAATCCAAGGGGAAAGGTGAATCATATATGTGGTTAGTACTTGACGGACAAGATGTGAAGCTCGAAAGGAATACGATGACGAAGACAAGATCAAATTGGTATCAAGTAATTATGTTCTATAAATGCTGGAGAGAACAGTTAACTCAGATGTTCTTGAATGAAGAAAATTAGTTTACCATCAGAAATGAAGTCTTTCTAGTCTCGTGATTATAAGGAAGTGTACCCCAAACATATCGGAAGGTCTTAAAAGATGTAGAATAAGATCTTCGACAGAGGGTTACGAAGCTAGGGTAATGCTAGAAGTCGGAAATAGAGGATTCATGAAACATGAAGGAGCAATAGAATCGTCAGAATTTGACAAAAACTAGATGAAGGTCGACATATGGATAGTATGAATCAAGGAATGATGCAGAGAAGCATATGAAACAAAGGATCACCAATATCCATGCCCTCGTCAGAAGGGAATTTGAGTGAATCAATATCAGCAGAAATTCATTCTTCTTATCTCTACGTGTGAGGAGCCGAAACTTCGGGACGAAGTTTTTGTTAAGGGGGGAAGACTGTAATACCCCAGCATTTAGGATCCAACGAAGGATAGAAATAGGAGTTTGTGCATCTGCATGCATGCATCTGAAAACCCGAATAAATTTTTCGCAAACTAAAACCCTGGAGGGATCGGATTCTTATCACCTTCATGACTTAGGGTTTACCTCATTTTAGGTGAACTCGATGAATTCCAGCATGACCTCTAGGTATTTTACTTGTTTTGGGAATTTTACTTTACCGAATATAATAATAATATTTAAACTCAAATGAAATGCAAAAATGAAAATACAGATATTTATATGGAATAATCCAACAAATGAATTAATACTGAATAATAAATCAAATAATTACAAACACTTGTTTACAACTCTTGGTTATAGATTAAAACAAAACAAATAACTTAATTGTATAATCACAATAATACTTTGTCTTTACAGTAATTTCAACAACAAAAGGAAATACAAATATATAAATACATTTATTTTCCTAAACTAAAAGTCTTGTATTTATCTTCTCTTCAAGATTAGTTTAACTTCAAACCTGTTTCCTGCAAATCAAAAAGAAAAGAAAGCAAATGGAATTAAACAGGAGGGTTAGTGTTAGGTTAATCCTTAGTTTGGCAGTGTGAGGCACTGCTAAGCACCTCATCGGATTGCAGTTATGGGGCTAAGTGTAGTATCTGTTCTTTACCACAAATTAGCCTCAGATCATCACTGGCAGGGCAGCAGCAAAATCCACTTGGCAAGCCAAAAGAATGAACCACATGGGGATAATACCAAACCAGCCGAACCTGAGCTTCAACAGATGAAAATATCTGGAGCACAAGCAGGCAGGCAGCTCACACAGGCAGGCACACACCTGCAGTAAGGATAAGAGCAAAGAGTCGTAGCAACCAGCAGCAAGCACCAGTTCATTCACAGAGAACACCAGTTCGAGCCTCACAGCTCTCCACACACAAGAGCACATCACAAAGCCAACCCACACCACAGATCCATCCTTTTTCCACCAACAAAACCTGCTGTGAGCAAAGCAAGATGGACTAGAGTGGATCCAGAGCAAGCTGGAGCAAGGAGAGATAGCCACGAGCTAGAAGGAAGCACCTGGAGCAGGACGAGCAGGCTAACAAGCAGAACAAGGGGAAGATCCACTAGATCTGTTGATCAAGACAGCCACAAGATATCAAACAGCAGATCCACACAGCCACCACCTCAAATCACCAAGAGGTTGATCCTCTAATTTTCTTTAGCATTTAAATTTGCTAAGTGCTCATATGTGGTTTGGGTGGGGTTTCTCCCTCAGCTAGGCATAGAGGTGCTATGCTATTTTATCACTGGATTTAAATCACAAGCAAGCATCCGTTCTTCTCAAATAAAGGCCTCGGCCTATGCATCACAGGCAGGGACACAGTTACCAAAAAGCTGAGCAAAGGCACATAAGCAAATATTGCGTGGATTCACATCTGTTGGTAGCACAGATCCAACACACATGGTTGCTGGGCACAGATCCCTCAAGGGGAGAAGCACCTCAAACACAACCGAATGTCTAAAGCTGATTACCAACTCTAAAATTAATTGCTTCAGCAATTGATATATAGGCACCAGAGCATCAGCCAGAGAGTAACATCAGAGCAGCGGCACACAAAGGTTCAGAGTAACACAAACATGCTCACAGCGGCAGCAAGGGACGGGAGCACGACGACGTCGCACTGCAACCGAAACCCTAATTAGGGTTGAGGATGCGCCCGACCACACCAGGAGGGGAAATCCAGATCGAAGCGGGTGGGTCGGTGGAGAATTGCAAGGGCTTTCTTTTGAGCCCTAGCACGGCGGCCGAGGTCGCCGGAGTTGGCCGGAATCAGCCGGCAGCGGCGGAGGCGACGGGGAATCGAGAGGAGCTCGGGTTCGAGAGAAAGAGGGGAGAAAGAGAAGGAGAAGTGGGTTTCTGGCTCGGTCGGACCCGAGTCAGGAACCAGGTTGACTTGGTTCAACTAATTAAACTAAGGACCTCAATGCAATTACAGATTTTACCATGAATCAAATTGAATTCAAATTCAAATTAAAAATGGAAATTCATATAAATTCATAAAAATAAATTAAAAATATATTTTCAACTCAAAACTTTATAAGGAGGACAAATCTGATTTTTACTTTATTTATTGAAAAGAATCTCTTGAGTGAAAAATTCAAAGCTCTTTAAGTGGATATTATTTGAATTACTTTCTAAAAATAAATTATTTTCTTTAAATCGTTTGAAAATATTTTATTAAATGAGTAAATTCCAAAACCCTCCAGTGAAAATAATTGAACTATTTTCCAAAAACAATTATCTTCTAAAAGAAAAACAAATTGAGTAATAAGTTCAAAATATAAAATTCGAACTTTATTAACATTCTGTAAATGATTGTCCCGTTACTCATCCCAGGTAAAACACACAAAGAAGAAGTTATCTAAAAATCATTCACTCTTATGGGATATTATTTTAAATGTTGAAGTGAATAAATAACTATCTCATGAAGTTAATAAAATGTCTTCTTAAAGACATTAAATTGATTACTTATAATTGAAAATATCTTTTCTTTGAAAGGTACTTTATAATAAATGACATATTTCTAAATTAATAAATATAAATAAATAACATAAGTTATTTTCTTAAATAAAGTAGTAAACACTTAAGTTTTCATGTTATCTCAATTCAAAGTACTTTAATAAGCCCACAAATTATAAACACTAATTCATCCTGAACACCTAAAATCACTTCATCTATCAAAGTATCGAATAAAACAAAGTTTACACCTGTGAGCTTGGGTATTTTTGGAGTAATTACGATGCATCTCATATATATGCATATTAGCATCTTGCAAGTGTTCCAGTAGTCCTTACCCGGACTGCATTGCTATTTTCAGATCTCGGGGGTTTGACGCAACCCTGGAACCCCGAAGGGCATGAATTGTCACCTCTATCACAGGCAAGTTCATCACTTGCTCATATCTCTTGAAATATTTGTTAGAAAACTTTTTGCAAAACCTTATTATACTATCACCTTTATACAAAAGAAAGCATAAAACCTATTTCTTTAATAACTTGACTATTTGGCTATCTACCTGAGTGGTGGTAACCTACTATGGATGGCAAATGGGACCATGGTAAGAAGAATAGGTCCGGAGGTTCCATTTGCAAGGGAAAGTATTACCTAGGAATTAACAACAAATGCCGTCATAATGATTGCGCCGTAAAGACGCGTTAACCATAAGGCTTGGAATGGGACGGGAAATGTCATCTGTACTTCTCCCGGATGCATGTCAACGGGCTGCCAGTGCCGTAGGCTGTAGGTCTTGCGGGACTACATGCACATGGGTGGGATCCCTTAATTCCCACGTCGACTGGGGTCTAGGATGGTCTGCAAGGAGAGCCTAGGTGTCTACCGAGAGGGGTAGAGCATCAGGGGTAAACTCGCTATGCATGAATTGGGTGGGCATGCGTTGTGTGGAGAAGCACAGTGAATGGCTTGGATCAAAAACCGGGCCCCACACCAAAGGAAGTGTGGACAGGAAAGCTACCTGGTTGTGCAACAAGGTCTTGATCTCTTATGGGTAAAGTAACGCACCTCTGCAGTGTGTAAAAAATTGTAACATGTTACTCCCTGTTCCGGGAAGGAGCTGCGAACGCTGCAGGAAAGGAACTCCATGAAAGTTCTAGCCCTGTGAAGGATGACGGGCATAGTCTTCAGAAATAAAAGCAACCTCTTAAAGAAATGTTTACAAAAACCTTGCATTAAGCTTAAGGCTCCCTGGAGTCTAAAGCTGTAGCTAGTGCATCAAACTTCCCACCGTACATAATGGACTTGCTGGGTAACGCTGGTTACTCACCCTTGCCCTTTTGACCCCCTGCTTAGAATTGTGGAGCCATCAAAGGAGTTGATGGTGGTGCATCACGATATTGAGACCTTCAACAAGGAGTCAACCGCTACTTCATCAACGGAAGAACAACAACAATAGCAACGCAAGAGCAATGACCACGATGATAACAACGCATGAGCAATGACAACGATGAGATCACACTGCCAATGGAGGAGACCACGCTTACTGGAGGAACGAGTACAAGTCCGGATAATCTTATTCCAGATAGAGTAGATTAAGGTGGTGGCAACAGCAGTAGTGGATTAGGAGTTAGAGCTAGAGTTGATCTCCAGCTTAGTGCTACGAATTGGCTCTTCTCTGGATTTCATTTGCACGAGGCTATCCTCTATGTATCGAGGAGGTTCTCGAGATTTTGTATTGAATTGTGTTGTAATCCTATAGTGTTACCTTGGACCTGCTATGTTTCTATTGTACCACTCTGAAGGATGTAATATTCACGGATAGGTCCTCTGTGAGTATTATGTCAACAACTTGCACACTACACCATGCAGTGGTGTGCTGTGTCACCGCATATAAGGAGCCGGAGTAGGGCTTACAGGATCAATCCTATCCGTACGGTAACAGACAACCTATCACGGATGGCTGTGGAGTCCGCCTTCTGATCCAAGTCGGACGGTGCACTGGGCCACCGTCCGGATCCAAGACAGATCCGCCATCCTGCGCGTCGGCCTGCTGGGCCGCCCTATGAGGCCTCCTGCCTCACCGCTCTTGGGCCACCCCTGGCAGGCCGGCATTACTGGATGCCGGTGGATATCCCATTCGGCATATCCCTGACAGTAGCCCCCGGGAAGGTTTGAGGCCTCCTGCCTCCGTCTTTGACGTTCCGCCAAAGTAAAGGCGGCTGCAGGTCTTGAAGCTTCCCCAGAAAACAACTGAACTTGCCGAATCCGCCATCCAGGAAAAATCGGATGGGACTCAGCATGGCTTCACGTAGAAGGAACCATTTGACCTGGTCAAACGTGACGTGACTGCACCTGCTGCACTTCCGTCATTCGCGGGGTCCACAGCAGTTTGAACGCCAGTGGAAACAGTAGGAAAGTAATCATCTCCGTTTTGCCGCGCGCGAGGCCCGATGCGTCGCCGTGGTCACCGCAACGACACGCGGTGAGGCGCGGTGAAGGCGAGACGCGTGGCGGAAATCCAACGGGCGCCTCCACCTAACACGCATCTCTGCCCATTTATAATATTTCCATCCTTTCTTCTCCGCAACATCTCATCTTCCCAGTCTTTTCTCTCTCTCGAGCACTCCGGCGCACTCCGCACGCACACACCGGCGAGCTCCACCGCTTTCTTGCCCACAACCGGCGTCAATCCTCAAGATCTAACCACCTCCACCACCAATGGCCACGGACAGGGCTCCGACGACCCCTCTGAGCGACGATGTGGAGGCGGCGGCGAGTTCATCTGCTATAGTAAACCCTACTGTGGCAAGTTCTTCGGCGGAGGCGAGCACCGCGAGCGCATCCGGCACCGCAGCCCCCAAGTCTCCTAGGGCTGCGGCGGCGGTCGGCGTGGTCCAAGATGAGGGCCAGGCGAGCGGGTCGCAGGCCGGCGCGGAAGTCGATGCGGCGGCCGCAGATGAGGAAGCTGTAGGGAACTGGGTCCCGTCGACCATCACAGCATCGGATTTGAAGAAACTCGAAGAAGAGGGCTTCATGCCCGCCGGCATCTGGCGGAGCACGGAGAACCACCCCGAGCCGGATCCGAAAGACGATGAGCGCGTCATGCTCGTCTCCCACATCCAGCGAGGTTTGGGCTTTCCGCCATCCGCCTTCTTTCTAGAAGTTCTAGCCCATTATGGCGTCCAGCCCCACAACCTGACGCCAAACAACATCTTATACATTGCCGGCTTCCAGGCCCTATTTGAGGGTTACCTAGGGATAGCGCCTAGGCTAGATATTTTCAAGTACTGCTTTTATGTTAGACGGCAAACCGTAGGTGCCGACAACCACTTAGCAGTTTGCGGCACGATAAACCTGAACCTGCGCCGCACGAGGGAAGAGTGGTTCCCCAAGATCCCGAATTCGGATTCCGTCAAAGGGTGGACGAGCACGTTCTTTTATTGCAAAGACGTAACTTTCCCCGGCAAACCAGGAGGGATTCCAGCCTTCGTGAACGCTGCCGCCGTCCCCCAAGCCAGCTGGAAGGAAGATGCCGTCAGGACACTTCCCGCCGACCTTCAGAGGATCCAACGGCGAATCGAGAAGCTAACTACGGCGGATCCTGACCTCAACGGGGTTGATACGGTGGTCTGCTGGTTCCAAAGGCGGATTCAGCCACTGGCTCATCACCCGAACCGCCTGCTTTGCCAATACACCAACGCTGCGGATCCTCATCGCTGCACCGACAAAGAGTTGTCGGACTCTGACCTTCGCCACGGGATCAACTCAATGGTCGCCGTGCGAGGTCAGTACGGCGAGAATTTGGCGATGTACGCTGCCACCAACAAGCCACCACCGGTAATCTTCATCTTGTAGTCAAGTGGTCTTTGCAGTTTTGACGTTTCGGTGGCTAATCTTCACCTCGTCACATTGCAGATTCCCGAGCTCAGCGAGGAGCACTTGGCTCAGCCGGGAGATATCACCGCCAAGAAGAAACGGAAGGCGGAGGAGGCTGCCGCCATAGGGGGCGCAGCACAGGCCTCCAAAAAGCGAAAGAAAGGCGGTGCAATTCCTCCCACCGCCCAAGTTATCAATTTGGATGGGGCCACCGTGACTTCATCCACGTAAGATACTTTTCCGGCCTTTTCTCCGACGCGATATCCTCTTTTCAGCATCCATTTTTTGACTCGTTTGTCGTTTCCTACAGCCTTGCTCTCGTCTCCCTCAAGCATAAGAAGAAGAAAGTGGCCGCCCATCGCGCCTCCAGGCCGCAACAATCGCCGGCTGCCGGGCCAGATACTCCGGACGCTCCCGTCATCTTAATGCCGGGGGCGTACGTCGATCCCAATGAAGGAGCGCAGACCAGCCAGCCAGAGGCTTCAACTCCGGAAGCTTCGGCAAGGGCGTCCGCCATGGGAAAGAACATCGTCCACCAAGACGAGGGAACGACGGACCGGGCAACCTTTGACGCTGCTAGAAGGCAGAAAATCAAGGAGGAGGCCTTCGATGCCGACGGCTACATGCTGCCTGGTTATCAAGGTCAGTTTCATGGCGTGCCTCCGCCCACTTCAAGTCGTCTACCGACATGCGGCTTCGTCATTCGTGATGACTTCATATTCCGCCCGAAGGAGATCATGGACGAATGCTTTGCCTACATGGAGAACCAATTCTGGAATTACAGCAAGGATTTCCTCTACATGCTCGGACGAGTTCGTCTAATGAGCACGGTAAGGAACTCAAACTTCACTACACTCCCCAGCCCCCGAGTATCAGTTCGGGTAAAGATAGTTTGCCGGATTGATACTCCGAGTTACCAGCTTTTTTCCTTGGTTTTTCTTTGGCTGTGTTCTTCTGGGTGCCAGCCCCTAGTAAACTTTTCTTACTCGCACATCTAACCTGTCCATTTCTCATCTGTTTTGTCCTAGAAGTCGGTGGAGCAAATGAATGACGAGGTGTTCTCCAAATTGACGGAGAGCAACAAGAAAATGCGAGCTCTGGTTAATCTCGTCAAAGATAAAGATGGCAAGTTGGCCGATCTCAAGGAGGAGATGGATCGTAATGCCGGTAAGTCATGGCCCGAGTATTGTCCATTTCCGCCCTTGGCTTTCTTACGGGTTAAAATGCCGTCCGCGTTTTCATGCAACTTCCAGGAGTGATTGCCGAAGCAAAGGAGCTTGTTGCTAATGACGGCAATGCCCAACAGTTGCGCGAGGAAAACCTTACCCTTCACAAGGAAAAGGAAAGAGCACTCCAGGACTTGAAGGCTTGCCAGAAGGCGTTGATGGATGCAGAGGCGAAGGCCAAGGAGCAAGCCGAGAAAAATGCTCAGACCATCGTGGAGTTGCAGGATTCTCTGAACATGCGTCTTGATGAGATCACAGCACTAGACGAGCACATCCTTGGTAAGTTCCTGCGCCATTTTCCGCCATTGTTCTAGCGTTTTAACTGCGCCCGGTTTTTAACCTTTTCCTTATCTTGTAGATGGTGATGATGACCCTTCCAGAACGCAGATGGATAAAATAAACGCGTTCGGGGAATTCCTTGCTAGGATTCAGACGTCCGGCAAGAAGTTCATCGTCAAGTTCTTCCCGGAGAAGAAAAGGGAATTCTCTGATCTTTTTTATCTTCCCGAGGCTCTGGATGAGGCAGTGGTTCAGCGTGACGAGAAGCTCCGCTCTGCCACTCGGGGTGGGGCAAAGATGGCACTTGGCCTCATGATGTGCCACTTCCAGGACGCGGAATGTTGGCGTCTGGGCACTGGGGTGCCTCAGTCTTTGCCGTCCGACAAGGTCGCAGAGCTCTTCGACTCCGTCAAGCGCTACGCCACCAAGATCGCCAACATGGTGTCTCTCACCACATACTTCCCGGCGGAGGAAATCCCGAAGACGCCCGAGGATGTTGGCGGAGCCAACGGCGAAGACGAAAAGGAGTTCGAAGACGCCAAAAACTAAGGCCCTGCACATCAATGAACTCAACTGCATTACTCTGCCTTAATGTAATGTCGGTTGTACTTTTAATGCCCGAAGAACTTAGCCTGCTTTTGGCTGCGAGGAAAAATATGTATTTTTTGGCATAAACCTATAATGGTTTGTAAATATTTTTACTTTTCCTCCCTTAAGTTCTCTGGTTTACATGTCTTAGCCTTTTCGAGTGTTAGCAAAGCCGTCAGTACGGGATCTGCACGCCGAGCAACAGGGTATAGATACCAGGCTATCTAAACTCGGAATCGTGAGCCGCCTTTCGGTGCCCGAACACCTAATCTGGCGACCCGACACATAAACAATAAGATAATACTTGCTAAGGCGGAAGAAAAAGTTTTCTTAGCCTTAAAAGGCTGAAAGCATCAGTTTTCTAACTCCGAGCACGTAGGCAAAATTCGGGTTAACATTGATGGCTTAAGATTGAAAGATCATTCGGAAATGAAAGTCGGAAAAAATCATGCACAATTTTTGGGCGAATCCGGCAACTTTATTTCATGATCTCAATAATGTTTACAATAGAATTTGAGTAGGAGTAAAAGGGATGTAACTGCTGGATGCTCCAGGGGCGTTTTGTCTCTTCTAGTTCAACATCTATGTTCCTTTTCCTCTTGCGATCATTCTTTTCATCTTGGATGTCCACAAGGTAGTATGACCCATTCTTCAGTGCTCTGCTGACGACAAATGGTCCTTTCCAGATTGGGGCTAACTTGTGCTCTCTGTCTTGTACCACCCTTAGCACCAAGTCCCCTTCCCGGAAGGAACGGTACTTGACCTTGCGACTATGATAGCGGCGCAAGCTTTGTTGATAAATGGCGGACCGCTGGAGCACAAGGTCTCTTTCCTCTTCTAGGAGATCTAAATCATCTTGACGTGCTTCTTCTGCGTCTTCTTCGACATAGGCTTGGACACGGGGAGAGTCGTGTATAATGTCGGTGGGCAACATTGCCTCTGCGCCATACACCAGGAAGAATGGCGTCTGGCCAGTCGACCTGTTCGGCGTTGTGCGTATGCTCCAGAGCACAGACGGCAACTCCTCCACCCATGCCCCTGCAGCTCGGTGCAAAAGCGTTTTGAGACGCGGCCGTATTCCTTGCAAGATTGAGCTATTCATTCGTTCAACTTGCCCATTTGACTGCGGATGGGCGACAGAGGCTAAGTCGAGCCGGATGCCGCCTTTCCCGCAGTACTTGGCCAGCTCCCCAACGGCGAAATTTGTCCCGTTGTCCGTGATTATGCTGTGTGGGACGCAGAATCGCATGACAATGTCAATGACGAAATTTCTGGCAGTCACACCATCAAGCTTTTTTATGGGTTTAGCTTCAACCCACTTGGTGTATTTGTCCACCGCTACGAGAAGATGCGTCAATCTGCCTCTTGCAGTTCTGAATGGGCCCATCATATCCAGCCCCCAGACCGCGAAGGGCCAGGTGATGGGGATTGTTCTGAGTGCTTGGGCCAGCAAATTGGACTGCTTGGCATAGAATTGGCATCCTGCGCTGTCGGGGATATAAACCCCGGATATCCCTAAGGGGTCCATTTCTTCAGAACTCCATGGGCCGGCTACGCAAGTGCCGGCTGCGACGCGCCGCCTAGAACCAGCCGGATGAAGCAAGCCGCCTCGTCTACCCGGAGGCGGACGACCGGCTAAGCTCAAGCCGGACGTACCAACCGACAGCTCCGTACAAGTGGGACAGGATCGTGTAACCGCTGTCGGGCATTTCCTGTACCGAATCATGACAACGGGTTTCAGCCGGCTCACAGAGTAGTGATGTCATAGGGGCAAATATGTAACTTCCTTGTAACCCAAAAACCCTAGCTGCTGCCTATATAAAGCATGCAGGGGCCTCCTGCGCGAGGCAGACGCAGAAGGGAGAAAAAAGCAACTTAGCATCATCTCCTACCTCAAGCCGGCTGGGACCTTCAGCCGGCCACCACCCGAAACAGCTCAAGGAGCTCCATTGTAGCCCGATTTTGTGATTGATCAATAAGAACAAGAAGAGCAGGACGTAGGGGTGTTACCTCCACGAGGAGGGCCCCGAACCTGGGTAACTGACGTGTGTTTGCATGTTTGTTGCCCAATCCCGCGCGAGCATCCGATCGTCGCCTGCCCCGCATTCTTTTCCATCTCTGATGGATATGCCGTGCTACCCACCACGACATTTGGCGCCCACCGTGGGGCTCGCGGCGACCGGAGTCACGTTCTGCGCGGGATCCCGGACTGTAGACGGTCGGCGGATCGTCTCCGGCCTCGTGCTCTCCATCGGCTCCGTCGGCTGCGTCCTCGACAACACCAACAGCTTCGCCGACGTGGACGTCGCCAGCGGAGGAGCGGTCGTCACCCTGGGCGATTTCCACGTCTACGTCGCCGTCGCCGCTCAGGAGTACCCGGAGGTGGTCTACTCTAGCTTGGCTCCTTCGATCTTCGACGCCAGCACCTGCGACGACGACTCCGCCTTCGGCTACCTCAACTCCGGCGACGCAGACCGCGACGTCACCAAGCTCAACGTCTACGCCGAGGTGCACATGGTCGAGCACGCGGCGGCAGGAGGCCCCGTCACCACTACTGTTCATGAAGCTGGCGAACCTTCGCGCTACCAGCGCAACCTGGAGGCCGACTTCGAGCTGCTGAGCACCCCCATCGCGCCGAGTGCTGATCCAGTCAAGGCGACGGCTGAACTCGAGAGGATGCGGCAGCAGATCTACGACAAGGCGCTAAACCTCGCGTCGACACAACGCCGGCTCAGCGCCACAATTCGCGAGTACAATTCTGCACACGGCTTCGAGCAGGCGGACCGCAACGCGGAGAAGCTGAATGAAGTTAGGCGCAAAGGAGGAGATCTTGGTGGCGTCATGAACCGTGCCGGCCAGGCGCATGAACTCACCGACCTCAGCTTCCCCGAGTACAGCTGTCCTACGCAAAACATGAGGGCGGCGGAAGCAGCGGCCGCCGAGCTACCCTATCTCCAAGGCGAAGAACTACATCAACAAATGCGCCGGGTGCGACAACTCATCAACACGGCCAACCGGCAGCAGCGAGAAACGGAGGCAACGGCGAGCAAGGGGCATCATGAGCCGCCTCCAGGCTACGATGCAGCCGGCAAGTTCAAGCAAGGAGCAGAGGCGTCATCCACGAGCCGCGGAAGGGTGAAGGACAAGCAACCACGAGTTCATCGCGAGGGGAGCGCGAGCTCGCATCCTCGTGATCACGGCCGTGATCCGGCTGGACGACGCGAAGACGGCAACCGGAGCGAGCCTCGAGCCGGACGGAACGTCAAGGAGCGAGTCGGCCACAAGGTCACCATCGACGAACGCCTGGGGCCGCTGGGACCCGAAACCAGCGACGACGCACGCCACCGCATCGACGTGCTCAAGCTGTCAAGCATCATCGAGGAAGAAGACATCGCTGCTCATCGCTGTTTCGGACCCCGCATCCGGAGCGAGCGATTCCCGAAGGGATTCACTCTCCCCAGGGACACACCCAAGTACAACGGCACCGCGAAGCCGGAAGACTGGCTCGCCGACTACGTCACGGCGGTCAACATCGCAGGCGGCAACAAGCGGGTAGCCGTGCGCTACGTGCCACTCATGCTCCAGGGATCGGCACGGACTTGGCTCAACAGCCTTCCGAAGGAGAGCGTCAACAGCTGGCTGGACTTCGAGGAAGTGTTCAACCGCAATTTCACCGGCACCTACTTGCGCCCTGGCAACGCACAGCTGCTCGCGCTGTGCAAGCAGAAGGACGGCGAGTCGGACCGAGCCTACCTCACCCGATGGACAAGCCTTCGCAACTCCTGCGAGGGAGTACTCGAACTCCAAGCCGTCCAATACTTCATCCAAGGCTGCCGAGACCAGACGTTGCTCAAGCACCGGCTCCTGAGAAAGAGCCCAAAGACCATGGCAGAACTCATGGCAATCGCCGACGAGTACGCCACCGCCGACGCGGGCATGACCAACCCGATCCGACTCGACGAAGCCGGAAGAATCATCACGACGGAGCCGGCTGCACGCCGCAGCCGGACGGAGAACCAAGAAGGGGGAAAATCGACCCGGCGTGATTCCGACGCGGCCGGCAAGCGCAAGTCCGCAGACGACCGCGTCGAGTCCAAGGTCGTCGCTACGACCGAGGGAAGACCGGCAGGAGGCTTCGATAACCGCCGCATGAGGACGAGCGGTGATATGCGCCGGACAAGAGCAAGGAACAACTACGACTACATGCTCGATCAACCGTGCCGGAACCATGGCGACCGGCCAGCAAACCACACCGTCAGGCAATGCACCCTTGGACGCCCAAGGCCGCCACCGTACGAGCGGCGAAACCCGCCTCCGCCTCGGGATGAAGCCGGACGGGACGATCGAGGACGCGACGACAGACGACGCGAAGACAGAAATCGCGATGATCGCCAACGCGAAGAAGAGAGGGAACGCCTTCCGGCTCCGCCTCCAAGGGGTCCAGACGGCTACCAGAATCCGGATGCCGCCTACGTCGTGTTCGTCAGCGAGCGCGACGACAAGCGAAGCCGGCGCGAACGGTTCAAGGAGGTGAACGCGGTGGTTCCACCTGTCCCCCAGTACCTCAATTGGTCGCAGGAGCCGATTACGTGGGACCGCAGCGACCACCCGGAACTGATGCCCAACCCAGGCGGCTATGCTCTAGTCCTGGAGCCCATGATCATCTCCACCAAGCGCGCTTGCACCTTCTCACGCGTCCTCATTGACGGAGGCAGCAGCATCAACATCCTCTACCGTGACACGCTGGAGAAGCTGGGCGTCTCCGAGTCCAGCTTGACGCCGAGCCGGACGGTCTTCCACGGCATCGTGCCGGGGCGAGCCGGCTCGTCCATGGGCCTCATTCGGCTGGACGTCCTATTCGGCACCAAGAGCAACCACCGCCGCGAAACCATCTCCTTCGAGGTGGTCAACCACTCCAGCGCCTACCACGCCATCCTCGGGCGGCCGGCGCTCGCCAAGTTCATGGCGGTACCCCACTACGCTTACCTCAAGATGAAGCTACCAGGCCCACGCGGGATCATCACCGTCGCCGGAGACTATAAACGCTCCATCGCATGCGCCTCCGACAGCGCGAAGGTGGCCGAGACCATGGTCTGCAACGAGGAAATGAAGCAATTCAAGCGCAAGGCTAGCGAGGAAAAGCTGGAGATCCCGGAGTCGGCCAAGCCGGCTGGCGAGTCGAACTTCCAGGCGGCCCGGGACACAAAGAAGATCTACTTCGACGACAACGACAAGTCCAAGTTCGTCTCCGTCGGGGCGAGCCTGGACCCCAAATAGGAAAGCGCGCTCGTCGAGTTCCTCCATGAGAACCGGGACATCTTCGCGTGGTCCCCCAAGGACATGCCTGGTGTACCGAGGGAACTCGCCGAGCACTCTCTTCACGTCCGGCCAGACGCCAAGCCGGTAAAACAATCCCTGCGACGCTTCGCGGAAGGAAGGAGACAGCTGATAGGAGAAGAAATAGCCCGGCTACTCGCAGCCGGATTCATCAAAGAAGTGCAACACACGGAGTGGCTAGCCAATCCGGTAATGGTGGAAAAGAAGAACAAGAAATGGCGGATGTGTATCGACTACACCCACCTCAACAAGGCTTGCCCTAAAGACCCCTTCGCATTGCCGCGCATCGACCAAGTGATCGACTCCACGGCCGGCTGCGACCTCCTCTCCCTCCTCGACGCCTACTCCGGCTACCACCAAATTCCGCTGAATCCGGACGACCAGCTCAAGACCGCCTTCATCACCCCATACGGCCCGTACTGCTACACCACTATGCCGTTTGGCCTGAAGAACGCGGGAGCAACATACCAGCGCTGCATGCAGAAATGCTTGCACGACCAAATCGGTCGCAACGCGCACGCCTACGTCGACGACGTCGTCATTAAGACCAAGGAGAAGCATACCCTCCTCCTCGACCTCAAGGAGACCTTCGACAACCTTCGCCGCTTCCAGATGAAGCTCAAGCCGAGAAATGCGTGTTCGGCGTTCCAGCCGGACAGCTACTCGGCTACCTTGTATCGGCACGAGGGATCGAGGCCAACCCGGAGAAAATCGCCGCCATCGACAACATGCGACAACCAAGAAGCGTCAAGGACATCCAGAAGTTCGCCGGTTGCTTGGCTTCCCTTAGCCGCTTCATCAGCCGGCTCGGGGAGAAGGCTCTCCCGCTTTACCACTTACTGAAGAAAACGGACAAGTTCGTATGGAGCGACGCGGCCGATGCCGCCTTCAAGGAACTCAAGCGGGCGATGGCCACCACCCCGGTCCTGGCACCTCCGACCCCAAAGGAGCCCATGCTCATGTACATTGCCGCCTCCAATCGAGTCGTCAGCGTGGTCCTAGTGGTGGAAAGAGACGAACCCGGCAAGCAGCGGCCGGTTCAGCGGCCAGTCTATTACCTCAGCGAGGTGCTCTCGCAATCAAAGCAAAACTACCCGCATTACCAGAAGCTCGTATACGGCGTGTACATGGCAACGAAGAAGCTGAAGCATTACTTTCAAGAGCACCCGATCAAAGTGATAAGCGATGCACCGCTTGCCGAGATCATAGGCAACAAAGACGCAACCGGCAGAGTTGCGAAATGGGCGATCAACCTGACGGCGCACGGAGTCGAATACGACAAGAGAACAGCGATCAAGTCGCAGGAGCTGGCAGACTTTTTTGCCGATTGGACGGAGACGGATCACATACCGCCGCCACCCGATTCGGTGAGAATTGGCTCATGCACTTGACGGTTCCAAAAGATATTGGGGACTCGGCGCCGGAGTCGTCCTCACCTCACCCAAGGGGGGCCGACTCGAGTACGTGCTACAGATCCACTTCACGGCGTCCAACAACGTAGCTGAGTATGAAGCTCTCGCGCACGGCCTCAAGCTCGCCAAGGGCTATGAACATCAAGCGAATCCTCTGCTACGGCGACTCCGACTTTGTGGTCCAGCAGACCGCTGGTCATTGGGACGCCAAGGACCCCAACATGGCCGCCTACCGCTTCTTCGTCCAGCAGCTCGCGGGATGCTTCGAAGGATGCGAGTTCCACCACATCCACCGCTCCAACAACGAGGCAGCCGAACACCCTGGCGAACATTGGCTCTCTTCGCGAGGAAATCCCACCCGGCGTCGCCCTTGAGAAGCTCTCCAAAACCATCCATCGCGCCGTGTCCCGGCTCCGATTCCATCCGGATGCCGCCGGGCACGGAGTCGGCTGGGCCGGCTCCAGCGAGACGGAGCCCGTCGAGGTCCTCGTCATCGAAGCGGCGCCACCATGGACCCAACCCTTCCTCGCCTACCTCGCCACAACGAGCTTCCGGCGGACGAGCTCATCGCCAGGCAAATCAAACGCCGGGCAAGCGCTTACACAATCATCAACAACGAGCTATACAAGCGCAGCGTATCCGGAATGTTCCAACGCTGCGTGAGCCAAGAAGAAGGAATCAGGATCCTCAAGGAGATCCATCAAGGCGAATGCGGACATCACGCATCCTCAAGGGCAATTGTGGCTAAGGCGTTCAGGCACGGGTTCTATTGGCCGACTGCGCTGGCAGACGCGAACCAGCTGGTCCGACTCTGCAACGGCTGCCAACGATTTGCAACGCAGNCCGGCTCCGCCTCCAAGGGGTCCAGACGGCTACCAGAATCCGGATGCCGCCTACGTCGTGTTCGTCAGCGAGCGCAACGACAAGCGAAGCCGGCGCGAACGGTTCAAGGAGGTGAACGCGGTGGTTCCACCTGTCCCCCAGTACCTCAATTGATCGCAGGAGCCGATTACGTGGGACCGCAGCGACCACCCGGAACTGATGCCCAACCCAGGTGGCTATGCTCTAGTCCTGGAGCCCATGATCATCTCCACCAAGCGCGCTTGCACCTTCTCACGCGTCCTCATTGACGGAGGCAGCAGCATCACATCCTCTACCGTGACACGCTGGAGAAGCTGGGCGTCTCCGAGTCCAGCTTGACGCCGAGCCGGACGGTCTTCCACGGCATCGTGCCGGGGCGAGCCGGCTCGTCCATGGGCCTCATTCGGCTGGACGTCCTATTCGGCACCAAGAGCAACCACCGCCGCGAAACCATCTCCTTCGAGGTGGTCAACCACTCCAGCGGCCAGTCTATACCTCAGCGAGGTGCTCTCGCAATCAAAGCAAAACTACCCGCATTACCAGAAGCTCGTATACGGCGTGTACATGGCAACGAAGAAGCTGAAGCATTACTTTCAAGAGCACCCGATCAAGTGATAAGCGATGCACCGCTTGCCGAGATCATAGGCAACAAGACGCAACCGGCAGAGTTGCGAAAATGGCGATCAACCTGACGGCGCACAGAGTCGAATACGACAAGAGAACAGCGATCAAGTCGCAGGAACTGGCAGACTTTTTTGCCGATTGGACGGAGGACGGATCACATACCGACGCCACCCGATTCCGGTGAGCATTGGCTCATGCACTTTGACGGTTCCAAAGATATTGGGGACTCGGCACCGGAGTCGTCCTCACCTCACCCAAGGGGGGCCGACTCGAGTACGTGCTACAGATCCACTTCACGGCGTCCAACAACGTAGCCGAGTATGAAGCTCTCGCACACGGCCTCAAGCTCGCCAAGGCTATGAACATCAAGCGAATCCTCTGCTACGGCGACTCCGACTTGGTGGTCCAGCAGACCACTGGTCATTGGGACGCCAAGGACCCCAACATGGCCGCCTACCGCTTCTTCGTCCAGCAGCTCGCGGGATGCTTCGAAGGATGCGAGTTCCACCACATCCACCGCTCCAACAACGAGGCAGCCGACACCCTGGCGAACATTGGCTCTCTTCGCGAGGAAATCCCACCCGGCGTCGCCCTTGAGAAGCTCTACAAACCATCCATCACGCCGTGTCCCGGCTCCGATTCCATCCGGATGCCGCCGGGCACGGAGTCGGCTGGGCCGGCTCCAGGCGAGACGGAGCCCGTCGAGGTCCTCGTCATCGAAGCGGCGCCACCATGGACCCAACCCTTCCTCGCCTACCTCGCCAACAACGAGCTTCCGGCGGACGAGCTCATCGCCAGGCAAATCAAACGCCGGGCAAGCGCTTACACCATCATCAACAACGAGCTATACAAGCGCAGCGTATCCGGAATGTTCCAACGCTGCGTGAGCCAAGAAGAAGGAATCAGGATCCTCAAGGAGATCCATCAAGGCGAATGCGGTCATCACGCATCCTCAAGGGCAATCGTGGCTAAGGCGTTCAGGCACGGGTTCTATTGGCCGACTGCGCTGGCAGACGCGAACCAGCTGGTCCGACTTTGCAACGGCTGCCAACGATTCGCAACGCAGAAGCACACGCCGGCTTCGGCACTCAAGACAATTCCTATCACCTGGCCGTTTGCCGTCTGGGGGCTCGACATGGTTGGGCCACTGAGGAGATCCAGTGGAGGCATGACACACCTGCTGGTAGCGGTTGACAAGTTCACGAAATGGATTGAAGCCAAGCCGATCAAGAAACTGGACGGACCAACAGCAGTCAAGTTCTTCAAAAGCATCATCTACCGCTTCGGCTACCCCAACAGCATCATCACGGACAACGGGACAAACTTCGTCAAGGGAGGAATTCGCCAAGTTCTGCGGCAGGACCGGCATCCGGCTCGACGTGGCCTCCGTCGCGCATCCGCAGTCGAACGGGCAGGTCGAGCGAGCAAACGGCCTCATCCTATCCGGCATCAAGCCTCGGCTGCTTGAACCGCTCGAGCGCGCAGCCGGCGCATGGGAAGAGGAACTACCTTCCGTCCTCTGGAGCCTAAGGACAACCCCGAACCGCTCAACCGGCTTCACCCCCTTCTTCCTCGTCCACGGAGCTGAAGCCGTCATGCCAACAGACATCGAGCACGACGCACCCCGGATCGTGCTATACACGGAGGCACAAGCTAAGCAAGCCTACGAAGATGGAATGGACCTGCTCGAGGAAGCACGCCAGCTTGCCGAATCAAGGTCGGCAATGTACCAGCAACAACTACGCAACTATCACAGTCGGCGCATCAAGCACGTCCACTTTCGTGAAGGCGATCTCGTGCTACGGCTCATCCAGGACACCAAAAACATGCACAAGTTGTCGTCGCCATGGGAAGGACCATTCATCGTCAGCAAAGCGCTCATCAACGATGCTTACTACCTCATCGACGCCCGCGAGCACAAGAAAGACACGATGGACAAGGAAGGCGATGAAACGGAAAGGCCATGGAACGCGTCACTCTTGCGTCGATTCTACACTTGAGAGAGAACAATGTATGTATCACCCATGCTATCAATAAAAGAAACGAGAATGATGAACACATGAGCAGTTTTTCGCAACTTTTTCCGCATTTTCTTTCCGGTTCTTCCGGCAGCCGGCAAGCTTGCCTTTAGCGGCCGTGTAGCGTGACTAACCCCTAAACGGCTAACTCTTCGAATCCGGTTAAGGCCGGCAAGAGAACAAGCTGGAGGGGGCCAACAACGTGAAAAACGCATAAAGGGAAGTCTCGCCGGCTGAAATAATAATGTTCCATAAACTCGGCCAAGCCGGCAGTCGGCAACCGCGTCTCTTATTACGGATGACTAGCTGCACAACGCTAAACGGCTAACTCTTCGAATCCGGTTAAGGCCGGCAAGAGAATAAGCTGGAGGCTGAGTGTATGCGAAAGACGTAAGAAGCAGAAGTCGTTACCGGCTGAGAAAACTCTGGCCTAACAAACCGGACCCTAGCGTTATAGTAGTGTGTATGATCCCGCTAGACGGTGAAGTACACATGAACGGCGGCGGGAAAGGCTACAGGCGAGTGTGAAGTTGAGATAAGCACAGTAAGAGTATTCTCCGTGATCATAATAGCAAACTAATCGCTTCGTCATTTCATTTCACGCGCGAAAACGCCGCCAACCGGCTTCGAGAGCCCAAGCCGGACACAGGCCCGACGAGCAGGAAATGAAAACTGCGCACAAGTAAACAAGCACAGGAACAAAAGCAAGTAGCATTAAAACATCAAGTGCAAGGCCTTACAGATAGAAGCGGAACAACAAAACAAAAGAGGGAAGTCCACAGGCGGACCTTCCCCGCGCAACTACAAGGTCGAGCCGGCAGAGCTCCCTAAGCGGCATCCGTCGCCTTCCCGGATCCACCTATCTTCTTGCCAACCCAGTGCTTGATGCAGAGGGTGCGTCGAACACCTTCACGAAGAAGACGCCTTTGTCACGCCGGAGGCGGAAGCAGAGAATGAAGCCGGCTCGAGCTCGTAGAAGTCAGCGAACTCGTCCCAACCCCTGACAAACTCCACCCTGTTGACAACAGCATTACCCTCCACCTGGGAGGTGAACCGGACGGTTGCGTTCCAGGGACCCTGGGAAGCACCCTCACGGAAGAGCTTGAACTTGAAGTGGCCAACGCCTGGCAGTGCGTCGGCGAAGGCATCGGGAAGCCTCTGCACTGGCCCAGTAACTGGCGAGTGCAAGATCATGAGGAATTCCCCGATGGGGAACACACCCCAGGCCGGGCGCCGCGGATTCTCCAAGGAATCGGAGGAGGCGGAAGACAGCTCCGCGCTGTCTTCCTCGCTGTCGGCGACAGCAGAGGGAGCATACTTAGGAATCGGGTCAAAACCCGGAGGGGGAAGAACAGGGGTGGCTTCCTCCTCGCTCGACGAGTCGTGAAGAACAAGGAGGTTCTTGCCACGACTAACGCCGGAGCCGCTGACGCCACCGACAGCACCAGCCTTCTTTGAGCCAGCGCGGCTGCCGCCCCTGCCGCGGCCAGCGCTGCTACCGGCGGCAGCGGAGGCGGCCGTCTTTCCCCGCCCTCGACCGCCTCTCTTGGGGGGACGACCGCGCGGACGTTTCGCCGGAGGCGCAGCGATGGTCTCCTCAGCTGCAACATCCAAAGGCTCAGACTTCACCATGGCAAACCTGCGAGGGAACAATAGGAGGAAGACGAAGAGAGAGCAAGAAGGCGTAAGCAAGAAGGAAGAAAACGGTCGGGTTTTATAGCAGAAGCAAAGGGACAACGTGGGAGACCCAACCGTCACCCACGATCCCACGATCTACACGTGGCAACGAAACCCAGACGACAAGACCCTTCAGTAACTGCAACCGGGTCCACGCATAGAAGCCGAGGAGGCAAGGCCAAGCCGTCGGCCGGCATAAAAATACCCGGGGGCTGCGCACCCGCCAAGGCGGCTGCCCAGACCCGGATGAATATATAAATCACCCCAAGTCACGGACTCGGGGGCTGCGAAGCCGTCAGCCGGCAAAAAGATTCCCGGGGGCTGCGCACCCGCCAAGGCGGCTGCCCAGACCCGGACGCATAACTAAATCACCCCAAGTCACGGACTCGGGGGCTGCGAAGCCGTCAGCCGGCAAAAAGATTCCCGGGGCTGCGCGCCCGCCAAGGCGGCTGCCCAGACCCGGAGGAATATATAAATCACCCCAAGTCACGGACTCGGGGGCTGCGAAGCCGTCAGCCGGCAAAAAGATTCCCGGGGGCTGCGCACCCGCCAAGGCGGCTGCCCAGACCCGGACGCATAACTAAATCACCCCAAGTCACGGACTCGGGGGCTGCGAAGCCGTCAGCCGGCAAAAAGATTCCCGGGGGCTGCGCACCCGCCAAGGCGGCTGCCCAGACCCGGAGGAATATATAAATCACCCCAAGTCACGGACTCGGGGGCTGCGAAGCCGTCAGCCGGCAAAAAGATTCCCGGGGGCTGCGCACCCGCCAAGGCGGCTGCCCAGACCCGGACGCATAACTAAATCACCCCAAGTCACGGACTCGGGGGCTGCGAAGCCGTCAGCCGGCAAAAAGATTCCCGGGGGCTGCGCACCCGCCAAGGCGGCTGCCCAGACCCGGATGAATATATAAATCACCCCAAGTCACGGACTCGGGGGCTGCGAAGCCGTCAGCCGGCAAAAAGATTCCCGGGGGCTGCGCACCCGCCAAGGCGGCTCCGCAGACCCGGACGCATAACTAAATCACCCCAAGTCACGGACTCGGGGGCTGCACGACATAACGACGACAGAAGAAAAGCGAAAGGCGAACAAAAAACGGGAAATTTTGACCCGGCTAGATGCTCAAGCCGGCCCAAAATTCGGGGGCTAGGCATGGTGATTATCATCACCAAAACAAACACGAACCCCGGTACAAAGGCCCAGCAGCCACAGAGAAAACGACACTCACGATAAGCAGTCAACAACAGGAAGCAGAATAGCGAATTTTTACAAGTTACACCCGGCATCCCGGGGAAGCAAGCAAATCAGGCAATAGAAGCATCAGCAGCGTCGCCGGCTCCAGTATCTTCAGTTGGCTGCGGCGCCAAGGACGGCTCAGCGGGCACAAGCTCCGTCAGGTCCACCGCCTCGGCAATTCGCCCTGAGGCTATGGCGATTTCCGGACGCAGGCTTGCGAGGGAGGTCCCAGTGCGGAAGCCATCCAATAGCCTGCTCATCAGCACGCCAGGATACCACGACTTCACCAACGCCAGTGCCATGTCGGTGCCTCCGCGCGCCGCCATCTCCACCTGCTCGTTGATGCCAATTGGTGCCCCTTCAAGCCGAGTAGATAAATCGTGGAGAGCGGCTGGCAAGGGAGCATCCGGCCACAGGTTCTCAAGCACACTGCCGGCTGCCTCCTTCAACCGATTGAACTCCTGGCCGAATCGAAGAAGACGGGAGGCGGTAGTCGGAGCAGACCCGGCAGCGGCACCAGAGGACTCCGGTCGGGAGTGTGCCGAGGCAGCATCTTTTTGGATTTGCGCGTCTACCTCGGGATAGAGGCCTGCATTTCAAACCAATGAGGCCGAGTAGAAGACCCAAAGCAAGAAACCAAGGAGAAAGGAGACTTCACTTACCGAGGATCAACTCGTTCACGCGTTCAACCTCCTTGACCAGGCCGCCCACCAGCTGTTCCTGCTCAAGCTCGCGCGCCTTGGCCGCCTGGACGACCCTGTCGCTGTTCTCGACGGAAGCCTTCAGCAGACCCCTCAGCTCGGTCGCATTCGCGCGAAGGGACTCAATCTCGCTCTGCTTCAGGCGCACGGCTTCCCGCAGTTTCGCCGCCTCCTCGTCCAGCCGGACGACCTCGAGGCGGCGCTCTTCTGACACCTTTTCCGTCGCCTGGAGATCTGTCTTGGCCAAGGTCAGGGCGGCGTCCTTCTCCTTCAGCCGCGTCTCCAAGCCGGCGCGGGAGGTGGTGTCACCTGTGGAGACCCAATCATCGTCAAGCCAAGACATGCAACAGAAAAACGTAGAACGGCAGGACAGAGGGTGCGAGCGAGAAAAGAAGCTAGACCTTTGGCCGCCTCGAGCTCTCGCTTGAGCAATGCTGCCTCCCTAGCCGCCTCGGCAAAGCCTTGCTCTATGGAGGAGCGGAGCAATGTTACGTTGGCCAAGTTCTCCCTGGCCGTCTGCTCCGCCAGTGCGGCAAGGGGAATCCTCCCCGAAGCGTCGGGCAGAGCCGGCACCGGCCCGGTGTACGGCGGAGAAGATACCAGGATCGACTGACGAGGACCCGGGAGCGAAGCCGTCGCCTCCTCAATGGCCCTGCCCTTGGCCGTCTCGGCCACCACCGAGGAAGGAGTAGGGAAGGCGAGATACCCGGCCCCGGCGCCGGGCCGAGGAACTATTTGGAAGGCGTCCACTGACGCCTCGGCGCCACCAGCCGGAGGTGGAGGGGTGGAGTCGACCACAGGATGAACAGCGCTCGTCGACATCGGGTCGACCACCCCCATGTCCGCCGTCACCGTCGCCGCTTCTGAAGGCGGGTTAGCCGCTTGCGCCGCAGGGACCTCGGTAGCAGGCACCGAGGCCGACTCCACCACCGCGACAACTGCCGTCTCCGCTATTGGAAGCGGCGCCCTATGAATTAAGGAAAGCGTCACCACCAAGTACAAGTAACAAGATTTCCACCACGAGACGAAGGCGTACCCGTCACACGAGCCCAGGACTCTGGCCGTCCTCCTCCTCCTCAAGCGCTTCGGTGGGGGGGACGGCGCAGCGTCGGATGGGCGCTTCACGCCTCCGGAGGGCACTTCCATGCCCTTCGCAGGAATGGCGGAGCCGTCAACCGACCGCTCCGCGCCAGCCGGCATCACTTCAGCCCCAGCGCCGACCTCCGCGATCTTGCGGGCGTCCGCGCTTGCTCCCGCTCTCTCCTCAGCCGCCTTAGCGGCCGCTGGCTGCTTTGCGGCCGCCTGGGCGTCCATCGACGCCCGGATCGAATCCGCCTGCGCCAGCTCCACGTAAATAGCTTTCTCCATATCCTCGATACCCGAGTCATAACCAAGAACAATAGGAGGAGAAAGATTAACCACCTGGGTGCGGGTCTTGTCGGCGGCGGGTTCTGCCCTCTCCGTGTCCGCCGCCTTCGTCCTCTCCTCGTCCTCCCTCGAGGCTAGCAGCTGCTCCATGGTCATACCAATGTCAGACGTCTCCAAAGCCAAAACAGCCTGCGTCGTTTGAGCATAAAACTCCCTCTCCAAATCACCCGGGTTCAAATCATAAATAAAATCACCACCGGGAGCACGACCAATCACCTCGTCTTTGGCCCCACCAGTCAGGGCATCCTCCTCCGCCATCTTGGCGTTGACCTCGGCCCGGATCTCGGCCATGATCTCATCCGCCCTGGCCTCAGCCACAACCGTCTCCGCCGTCGGTCTTCCGGCTGGCGACAAGCCGGCCGTGGTAGGCCGGGGTGACGTCGAAGCCAACTTCTTGGCGGGCAGCACGCCCCGCTTCTCGAACGCGCCCTTCCGCTTGGGCGGCGCGGTATTCGCGTCGGCATCGGCGGCCGACTTCGACCGCCTCTCCCTCACGATCCGCCGGGTGAGGACCACCTTCTTCCGCGCCGCCGCCTCCAACTCCTTGGTCCGGCGGGAGGATATCGCCGGCTTGGAGGCTGGCACGGAAGAAGAACCTTCAGAGTCCGGCTCAGAACTGCTGGAAAGATTCACTACCAGGCGCGTCACGTCATCAGTTTGCCCGGTGACTCCGGGCTCGGGAGACTTACCGCGAGGCGGCAAGACCGGAGGCCGGACGACACGCTCGAGGTCCTCGTCCCGGTCGGCTGCCGGGTCGGAGTCGGAACTGGCGGAGGGGACAGGACTCGTTGCGGTGTGGGCAGCGTCGTCATCGCCTCCGTCTTCCTCACCAGCCTCGGCACCCCCACCGGACAATTCGGTGGAGTCGCCGCGCCCATCCGAACCGGCGCGGCCGTCGCCGCCCGACTCTTCGTCAGCGGTGGCATCTGTTTCTCCTCCCGCCTGTTCGTCGGCGGAATTCTCCGCCGTCTCCAGCAACCTCGTCAGCGCCTTGGTGAAGGGACCGCTGACGTCGGGCTCGAAGATGACTTCGAGGTCTTCCGCCCGTTGGAGGTCGCAAAGCTGCGCAATAGGCCGACTAGGTCAGGCGGCAGCCGGACAAATGAATTGAAGACGGACAAGAGAGCAAAGACTAACCACCGGAGCCGGCGCCGAACGGGTGAAAGGATCGCACCCGAAATCCCAGCCTTCCTCGACCCTGTCGGTGACGAGACGGGAAGCCCATTTACGGAGGGCCTTTGGCTTCGGCAACTCCAAGTAGGCCCGGCTGGGATCCCGGATGCCGGAATAGAAGCACATCTTGTGTGGACGCGCCCGCAGCGGATACAACCGCCTCGACAGCCACGCCATGGTTAGGTCCCTGGATGTTAGGCCGTCCCCCACCAGCTCCTTCAGCCGGTTGAACAAGATACTCTCAAGAACCGAGTCCACAGGCGGCTTCCGGAGCCAGGACTTGGAAGCCGGCAGCTCACTGGAGAAGGCCGGAAGGCCGATTCGGTCGACGTCCGAGAGATTCCGGACGTAGAAGTAGGAGTTCTGCCACTTCTTAACAGACTCCGGCAGGCTAATCTTGGGCAGCGGCGTATTCCTCGCACTGATAGAGACGCTGCCGCAGACGCGTTGCACCCCGGCAGTCGCTTGAGACCGCAGGAAGAAGAACATGCCAAAGATCTCCATGCTGGGCCAGAGGCCCAAGTACGCCTCGCACAGCGTGACGAAGCAGGACAGTTGGGTGATGCAGTTCGCCCCCAGATGATGGGGCTGCAGCCCGTAGAAGCGCAGGAATTCTGCGAAGAAGGAACTCACGGGAAGCCCCAATCCTCGCTCCAGATGCGCTGTGAATACGACAACCTCGCCGTTTTTGGGCTCTGGCGAAATTTCCCCTTCGGGGGGCACGCGGGCTTCCACATCGCCCGTCGCCCCCAAGAACTTGCCCCGGCGGAACTTCCATAGGTATTCCTCATCCACGATGGAGCCCATCCATGATCCCGAGCTCGCCATGGAGGTTCGGTTTCCCGTCGCGAGATACGCGAATGCGAGGAAGGCACGCACGAGAAAGGAGATGAACAAGAGCAAGGAAGCGCAAGAAGCAAGCGGAGGAGACGAGATAGGAATGGGGAGCGGTATCTCCAGCCGTTCCCCCTCTTTCCACTTTGAAAGCAGGGCAGGCGGAACCGCCCCGCCAGTCACGCCGCGTGGCGGGCAACCGCGCCACGCTTTCCGCAGACGATCCCGAAAGCAGGCAGTTGCCACAGAAAATCCTGCCCGGAGAAGCCGAGGCGACGTACGCCAGGCCTCGGGCAGAACACCAACGGCTCCCCGAAGCGGCGAAACGTGGCTGACGTAAGCCACGACCTAAGCCACCAAGCCGGCCACTCCGGACCACAGAGACCTATTGATCCGGCTCCACGTAGCCGGACGAATCAACAAATACTTCGACAGTGTACGACCAAGGACAGGAGTGCCCGTGAGTCCCTCCCCACGAGCACGTTTCAGATCCATCCGGCCTCGGTTCCAGCCGACGCCAACTCCAACCTCGACATCTCAACCGCGATGTTCAAGACAGGGGAGAAGATCGAGAAGCCTTCCCAGCGAGCTAGCAAGACTCCACGATCTCGGGGGCTAGTGTCGGGGATATAAACCCCGGATATCCCTAAGGGGTCCATTTCTTCAGAACTCCATGGGCCGGCTACGCAAGTGCCGGCTGCGACGCGCCGCCTAGAACCAGCCGGATGAAGCAAGCCGCCTCGTCTACCCGGAGGCGGACGACCGGCTAAGCTCAAGCCGGACGTACCAACCGACAGCTCCGTACAAGTGGGACAGGATCGTGTAACCGCTGTCGGGCATCTCCTGTACCGAATCATGACAACGGGTTTCAGCCGGCTCACAGAGTAGTGATGTCATAGGGGCAAATATGTAACTTCCTTGTAACCCAAAAACCCTAGCTGCTGCCTATATAAAGCATGCAGGGGCCTCCTGCGCGAGGCAGACGCATAAGGGAGGAAAAAGCAACTTAGCATCATCTCCTACCTCAAGCCGGCTGGGACCTTCAGCCGGCCACCACCCGAAACAGCTCAAGGAGCTCCATTGTAGCCCGATTTTGTGATTGATCAATAAGAACAAGAAGAGCAGGACGTAGGGGTGTTACCTCCACGAGGAGGGCCCCGAACCTGGGTAACTGACGTGTGTTTGCATGTTTGTTGCCCAATCCCGCGCGAGCATCCGATCGTCGCCTGCCCCGCATTCTTTTCCATCTCTGATGGATATGCCGTGCTACCCACCACGACACTCGCCGAGAGAAACAATGGCCGAGAGGTACCCTGGAGACGCCGCGGCGGCCAACGGCTTCGGCCGGAACTGGCTGCACGACAGGGAGGCTCGCCTCCTGTTCGAGGCGGGCTACCCAGTCCCGCCGGACATGCGCGTCCCCGACAACTGGCGGATCAGCCAAATGGGCATGCCGGTGCCCCCCGTCCCTACCGGCGAGGATCGACTGGCCGAGATCACGCCGCCCGCGAGGGCATGACGGACAAGGACCGGGCAAACCCGGTCTGGGACCAGGAGAAAACCGTCTCCTGGAACGCCTACTTCATCGAGCGTCGCCGACGGCAGATCGAGGACTACACCGGCCCGCCGCCTGCGCCCAAGCGCGCCAACACCGAGGGAAGGAAGAGGTGGTGGGGCGTGCCCGGCCGCTCGCTGGCCTACGTCCTCGGCTACATCAAGGACGGCAAAGAGCCGCGGCTGCAGGCGCCGCCGCACACGCCCGGCGTCCCCGTTCGCCGGGGCTAGATGCCGAGGAAGATGTCCACGTTGTCGCCGTCCTCCTCCGGCGCCTCCTGTTCCGCCGGCTCGGTGCCGCGGACACCGCTCGCCCACGTCAAGGACGAGCCGGTGGACGAGCCGCCGCGAACACGCTCCTCCCGCGGCATCGTAGTCAAGGAGCCCGACGAAGGCCGCCAGCTGACGCAGAAGAAGGAGCCCGGCACAGGCGGGAGCTCCCTCCGCCGCACCCTCAAGAAGGCGTTCAAGAAGGCCGTGAAGGTGGAGGATGACGGCGACGAGGCCTTGAAGAAGGCCCTGGCGAGCAGCCTCAACGACGTGCCGCCGTTGAAGCTGGAGGACGCGCTGGCCTGGTCAGCTCGCGACCACGCGCGGGAGGAGGAGGAACGCCAATGCCGCATTGAGGCCGAGGAGGCAGAGCTCCTCGCTCGGTACGAGCGCCGCCGCCATCGTCGCGCTGAGCCGGAGCTCGTCGTCCTGGACGACAGCGACGAGGGCGAGGTCGGCCCGAGCCACCAGTACCGTGGCGGCGACGACGGCGCAGGATGCAGTGCTCCTCCCCCCGTGGCGACAACGCGACTACTCGCAGCAGCTCTACCGCAACTTCGGCATGTGGCCGTAGTTTTTATTTTTTATGTTTTATGTATAAATTACGCTACTTTTCGTCGAACTTTGTCAAGTTTAACGAACTTTCCCCGAATTTAACGAACTTCGTCTAAATTTCGCTAAATTTAACGAACTTTCCCCGAATTTAGTTCGCGTCACTAAGGCCGCGGCTGGGAATCGGCCCGTCCCCAGCCAGAATTTTTTCGCCGGTGCCCCAAGCAGGCGGGGGACAGATGCTCTTATCTATCCCTTTTTTTGATAAAGGGATTTTATTACTTAAAGAGTATTAAGCATTACACCCGGCCTCTGCATAACTGAGATGCACACAGCCCAAAACCATCCAACATGTCCAAAGCAACAGAAATAAAAGAGCGGATTACATATCATCTTGAGAAATTGTAAGACCGCCCAAGGTAACTAAGAGCTGATCCGCAGGCTATGCGACCATCCATGCCGGGAGAAAAGCTCCCTGGCCGCCACCTCCAATCGCGACGATACCTCCAAGAACAAATCCCGGTGCTCCACACGCTGAAGGACCGACCATAATCGGAGAGTAGCTGTGCAACGGTAGATAACCTGCAGAATAGAGGAATTTTTGTCATTAAAAACCTTGTCATTTCTACACAGCCAAAGCGACCAAATAACGGCAATCGCTCCCACCCTAATAAGTAATTTAAACCTAGGATCGACCCCGTTTAGCCAGTTGCCAAAAATATTTGCAACGCTCTGCGGGGGATATAAGGTAGAACCTATTTGGACAGCTGACCATATAGACCGGGCAAACTCACATTGGAAGAAAAGGTGTTTAATGGACTCATCATGAGAACAGAAAACACACTTTTTACTCCCATGCCAGTTGCGCTTGGCAAGGTTGTCTTTTGTAAGAATAACTCCCCGACGAAGATACCACGCAAACACCTTTGTTTTGAGGGGTATCTTCATCTTCCAAATTTTCTTATTAGAATCAACCGGAACATCAGATTGGATAAGAACTCTATACATGGAAGCAACAGAGAAAATCCCATTCTTAGTTGGAATCCAACGAAGTTCATCAGGGCCTCCCTGGAGTTGAACAGAGTCCAACCGAAGCAATAAAGCATTCCAAGGTGCTTCACGAGGCCCTAATAGCGTTCTCCTAAACGATACATTAGGTGGGAATGTACCCATCACCTTAGCCAATGTATCGCCTTTGTAACGCACCACATTATATAGAGCTATTCACGAAGAGTAGTTTGGCCAAGCCATCTATCCTCCCAGAACCTAATCTTCGATCCATTCTTAATGGAGAATGAAGCATGTGGGAAGAAATACTTTTTTGTGGCCATGAGACCAGCCCAAAAGTGTGAATCTCCAGGTTTCCAAACAACCTGGGATATAGCTTTTTCCCCCACATATTTTCTTCTTACAAGAGTCTGCCAAATTCCTTCTTCCGAAAGAAGTTTGAATAACCATTTACCAAGTAGAGCTCTATTCTTGACCTCTAGGTCATGAACTCCGAGCCCACCTTGGTCTTTTGGCCGGCAAACCACACTCCATTTAGTCAGTCGATACTTCTTCTTCTCACTATCCCCTTGCCAAAAGAATCTTGAACGGAAATAATCCAATCTTTTCAAGACCCCTTTAGGCAATTGGAAGAAAGAAATCATATACAGTACCATGTTTGTCAGTACTGAATTAATGAGAACCAATCTTCCTCCGAGGGATAGGAGTTTACCTTTCCAACTATTTAAACGACACTGAAGTCTCTTCTCCACCAACTTCCATTCAACATTTATGAGTCTCCGATAATGAATCGGGATCCCCAAGTAGTTGATAGGGAATTGGCCCTGTGCACACCCAAAAAGCTCGGCATACACAGAAGCTTCATCCTGGGCCTCGCCAAAACAAAACAATTCACTTTTATGGAAGTTTATCTTTAGACCCGATAATCGCTCAAAAGCTGATAGAATTAGCTTAAGGTTCTGAACTTTTTCGATGTCATGTTCCATAAAAAGGATTGTATCATCAGCATATTGAAGAATCGATAATCCACCATCAACCAAATGGGGGATCACACCTTCAATTTGACCCTCAAACTTAGCACGCTCTATCAAGATGGCCAACATATCCGCCACTATATTAAATAGTATTGGCGACAGAGGGTCACCTTGTCTAAGACCCTTTTTCGTTTGGAAGTAACTACCAGTGTCATCATTGACTTTGATGGCCACACTACCACCCGAAACAAAGGAATCAATAAGCGCACGCCATTCAGAAGAAAAACCTTTCATTCAGAGCGTCTGCTGAAGGAAAGACCAATTAACTTTATCATAAGCTTTTTCGAAATCAATTTTTAAAATTACCCCATTCAGTTTCTTCCTGTGCAATTCATGGACCGTTTCATGCAAGATTGCAACCCCATCGAGGATATTGCGGCCTTGCATAAAGGCAGTCTGAGAAGGCCGGACCACATGGTCCGCCACACTGCACAGCCGAATCGTTGCAACTTTAGTGAATATTTTGAAACTTACATTAAGAAGACAGATAGGTCTATATTGTTGAATCCTTTCTGCCTCATTAATCTTAGGTAGCAAAATAATCTTACCAAAATTCAGACGAAATAACTCCAGCTGACCAGCGTGTAAGGAAGCAAACATATTAAGCAAATCAGACTTGATTACATCCCAGAAATTCTGATAGAACTCTGCTGGGAATCCATCCGGTCCAGGTGCTTTATTGTGTTCCATTTGGAAAACAGCCTTACGTACTTCTTCCTCTGAATAGGATTTAGTGAGCAGGTTATTCTCTTCAACAGAAACCTGAGGAATATCAGCTGTTCTAGACTCGTCCAGAGTGAATTTCCCTTCCTCTGGAGCTCAGAACAACCCCTTATAATACTTAGTAATGTACGACTTTAGTTGCTCCTGGCCCTTAATCGTTCCCTCATCCTGCACTAGGGAATGAATGTGCTTTTTCCTATGTCTGCCATTGGCAATACTGTGGAAATAGCGCGTATTCGAGTCCCCTTAAAGGATGAATTTAGCTTTAGAACGCTGATACCACTTCAACTCTTCCTCACGCAGAAGTTTGGCTATTTCCGCATTGGATTGGCTTTTCAGCTCAATTTTCTGTGAGGATAATAAGCGCACCTCTGCCAAAGCCTCCAAATCATCAATAATGGAGGAAAGACGTAACTTTTCTTTTTTAAGTAAACCAGTAGTATGGCGTGCCCACCCTACAAGATGAGTGCGCATAGCCCGCATCTTGTTATTCTATCCCTGTGCATGGAATTTCTCGTGGGATATCAAGAGGTTCACATGCGACATGGCGTACGTAACCGGGACAGTAGTACTGCAATCGTGCAATGATGACGACGATCGACCCGAGCTCGAATCTTCCAATCCACTGATCTACCGATTACAAGATTACAGCCGCACTATCTTGTCCCCATCCCTCAAACAAAAACTCCCTTGATGCCTCAGGAATTCTGGGGTTTAATTCGGCCGTTGTGCTAGTAGGGGCTGAGATTTGCGGAAACAATCGCACGGTTTGACACGGCGCCTGCTGGGCAAGGATTTTTGTTCAACGGTCGAGGAATCAGCACCGCCAAGTTCGATGTGATGCTTTGACAATTTGACCCGATCGACCGATGGATAGGGAAGAACAAAAGCATGGATAGGGAAGAACAAAAGCAAGTACTGTACGCGCGGGCGGCCATGAGGGCCCAATAATTTGCGCTGTACTCTGCCGCGATCATTTCGCGCTGGCTGGGCCTGGGCATATGTCTCCTGGCGCGAAGCAGATGAGAACGATGCCGCTGCCACCTCCCCATACCCCATCGCGTCTCTCTCACTCACCCTCGTTCTCCTGCATGCGGACTAATCAAACATAATACTCCACTATCGTTTATTATCCCCATGGATGATTGATTCCCCCTGAAAAGTTGAGAGCACAATGTTTGGAGTTGATAATAAACGGATATATATCCTGCCATTAACAGTGTAAACTAAACAGTTGGTTGCATGGAAGTACACACCACCTATTATAGGCTATAGGCAGCAGTCTCTGTTGTGTTGTGAAGGCTTGTCGGGACGCCCCTTTTATGTGCAGTGCATGCCTTGATTAACTCTCAAATAGAGACAGTGCAATGCAAAGTCCACCTCCCAAATGCTGCCATGTCGTGCCAGGCAGAGGCAGGCCCTCTTTTCTATGTATGTTTGTTTTGCTCTACCAGCCGCGGCGCTGTTGCTTGCTGGTGTCTGTATTTGCAATTACCGGTTATGTTTAGCGAACTAGGGAGCAGCAGTAGAGTCATATATATTCTCCGTCGGTACTCCTGGCCTCACCCTCACATAGTCACATGCCACACTCGCACATTCTGTCTCTGCACTTTCGATGATTCAGAAGGGCGGTCCCGAAGGTACCTGCAGTACTGGCTACATGATACTGTATTTACTATATATAATCAGTAGCTTAGAGCCAAAACTGTACGTACTAGCAAGGTAGTATAGATTAACTACTCACCTAAATTAATTTGCTCCTGTAGGCCACGGAGACAACAGGACCGGCGGTCAGACCGTGGTTCGACCGGTTTTCTCCGGTTCGGTGGCGGGACCGGTCCAGTGCGCTTAACAGACCGGTGAAGGCTCCGGTTCCGGTTTTTTCCGGTTGAACCGGCGGTCCGGTCCGATTTTTTAAACTGAGCCGGCAACATCTTTCAGGCAGATCCATTAGACTCATCACTGCCGGCCGTGAGCTACGATGATAGGTGTGCTGTGTGCACTTTGATGCGATGCTAGGTCCTTGGCCTGCCTGTTGCATGGAAATGGGAAGTGATGGTGTGTGCGATCCCGACCTAGCTAGGCGCGCTAGGACTGCAAATATTTCGCTGAAACTTTGTGTTGGGTAGTGGGTACTAGTACGTAGCAGCTGAAACCTTAATTTCTAGGAGTAGTAGGCTTTTTGGTTGACGTGGCCGAGGGGAGTAAATGGGGGATTCCATTTTTGGAAGTGCCAAAAGTTGGCACAATGCCGATTTACTCTTCCTTGTCAACTCGGTATGCGTAGTTCCCACTTCCCACAAACACAGAACACAGCCAACAAAGGGACCATGCATCTATATAAACTTGTTGGCAGAGAAGGTTGAGCTGAGTTATCGATACACACACGCGTGCTCACGGTCGATCGTTCATCTGCAACAATCATCGATCGCGAGGGGCACGGCAGAAGATCCACATGCATATGGATGAACGCACAGTACGTAGACCGGGAGAGGCCCGCCGCCTTTGGTACCCAAAAGATCACATGCATGTGAATCGATCGATCCCGATCACCATACATCCATGTGTGTACGAAAGAAAAGAAAACATGTTTATGGGAAACGAAAGATTACTTTGGCATGAAGAATGCAAATAAAAACTTTTCTCTTCGCTTTGGCATGCGAATTAAATATGCAACTAAAACTTAAAAATACACTTTAGCCATGAAACAATGGCATCAAAGTTTCAGCGAAAACAGATGATAATTTTCATGTCGACATCACATGTGCTGGCTGGACGAAGGAAGGCATGTCACTCGTGGCTCACCTGTACAGGGGAGATTAGCTAACGCTGACTGACGATGGAGCACGATCTTGTCCCGACTCGTGGTGGTGGACAGCTCTGAATTCCCAACTCGTGCCGGAAACGGTTCAGCCAGAGACGACGTAGTGCTGCCACAGGCGAGTGCGAGCCAAACGACGATGGATTTGGTCCCGGCCGGCCGGCCGGCGGATAATGATGTATACACTGCACCCATCGTTCAGCGTATCCCCTTCCAGAAAATGCGCTGTATGGAAATAACCAGTAGCGTCACTAGCTATTACAGTACAGCCCAATTCATTTCTTACACACTCAAGAAAACACTGTCCGGTTTCAGATACTAGTATCATCACATCACTCCATGTCTACACTATTCCTTTTTTTTTGCGGGGACATTCTTCCTTTTTCTTAGAATTGCATATCCACATTTTAAGCAGAGCACGAGGATAGGTTGCGGAAATCCACTTTGGAACTCGGGTGCATATCCACCCGGTATTTAAAAAGCAAAGTTTAAAATATAAAAAGAAAATTAAAAAAAATCGCGTATACAACTTCACATTTTATTTGTTCACAAAGAGAAGTTTCAATGTTTTTTGTGACCTGTATAAAAAAGATAAAAAAGATGTCTCGTGACAAGGTTTTTTTTATTTAGACCCCATAAAAAGTCGATTTTTCACGAAATGACTTCGTGAACATATATGATGTCAAAATCTATGCCCAAACACTTTTTACAATTCTTTTGACATTTTTTTCGGGACATGTCTAAAGTTGTTTTTGAATACTGGGTGCATTTTGCACCCGCGAGCTAAAACATCATCCCAGATAGGTTGCTCCCACTTTTTAAGTACTTGAGGAAAGCCTCCACCTGTGCTTCCAACTTATACATGCCAATAATAGCATGAAACTTACTAAGGTCCAAATCCCTATGCCCTCCGTGCCTAACCATGCTAGTGATCGGAACCATTGGAACACTGAAGTACAAGAAGGATTTTGAGAAAAAAAGGGAGGCTTGTGAGGTGAAACCATGTTCTATACTTTTCTGGGGATAAGAGACATGAATGGAGTGTGTATATATAGCAATAAACATGATTGTCACAATATATTTGAGATAAATTTGCACTACCATAGTGTACCAACTATGATTTAATCAAAATACCTACTACCTATATTATTGTCAAGTAATAACATGCATCTATTGTCGTCTTAATATACATATGTGTACACAGCCATAATTGCAGGCACAAAATATGGAGGCATACAATCTTTCGATACGAATATTAGAAAACAACACTTACCAAAAAAAAATCCTTCTTTTAAGTGAAGTAAGAAAATTTCAAGTACATGTGTGTAAAGAACACGTCGGTAGGACAAAAAAAAGAGATATATGACTTTAAATATGATCTGCCAATCCACATAATCCCACTATCATCACTCCCCAGCCTCCACCATTTGTAACATTAGTGTATCTCTTCCAGAAAATGCCCTCGAAGGAAATAACGCTTCACTATTAATACATCCCAATTTATTTTTGGAGAAGGGCTATCACTAGTAGGGAATAGCCTACTAGTAACGTGTCATTTTGGCCTTTAGTGGTGACGTGTTTCGAGCACACCACTTACGACTTTTACTAGTGGCGTATCGTCATCACGCTTCTGATACTAGTTCACCTTTAAATAAAATTCAATGAAAATTTGCAAATTTTGTTGGAATTTAATTGATTTTTTTGAACCGATGATTTCATTTAAATTTTGGATATATTACATATGTCGCGCCAAAAGTCCCCTAATTGCATTAATTAAGAAAACATAACTAGTTAGACCTAATTAACTAGGGTGGCTGCCACCAGAGCGCGCGTGCAATGGCGCTAGAGAGCCTACTCGTCGCCGTTGAGGTCGATGAAGACAAGGGCCGGCCATGGCAACCCTTCAGCCGGTGGTGGCGATCGTCCTTGTGGCAACGGCCCGATGCGCGGTGGCGTGCTGGCCTTTGCTGTGGCCCCAGCTCTTCTCCACCACCGAATCGAGGAGCACCCTCAAGAGGTCGTCAAGGCTGGTGCTCCCAAGGGATGCCTCCAGGGCCAGCTTGAGGTTGGGGTCGTCCACCTCGACCTCGTCCTTTACCACGGGCGGCGGTGGCGGTAGAGCACGGACGAATGTCGGCCCGACGCGGAGAGGGGCCAAGGCGCGCGAGGAAGATGGATGTCCACGTGAAGACAAGGCGCGAGAGGAAGGTCCTGGTGAGCACGATGGGTGGCTAGCCTGGCAGGCCGCGGGGACCTCGTCGATGGTGCGCCCCTCCAAAAACGGCCACCGCCCATCGCGGTTCTTCTGGTGCGGACGGACCGCGCCCTTGAAGCACATGATCTGTTGCTCCAGCTCCGCCACGAGCATGGCCGGACATGACGGGTTTCGAATGTGTAGGCCGGATCGGCCTTGAGCTCGTCGAGGAGCTTCATCCACCTCGTGTGGATGAGGAGCTCCATCTCTGAGTTGCCTTCCTCGGGGAGAGGCAGCACGACAAGCCCCCCACATTGATGTGCGAGGTCTGGGGTCTCTGTTCTGTTGCGAAGGCTTTTTTTTTTGAACATAGCGAAGGCTTGTTGGGACACCCCTTTTATCTATGTTCATGCATGCCTTCGTTAACTTGACCCGTGTTTTATTGGCGGCAACCGGCTGCGGGATTTCGCGAGCATCCGACAAATGGTACGAGAGGCGGAATTTTGTTACTATGGGATGAAATTCTGGTGCAAGTTACTGATGTGCAAATTATTGAGTTTTGCCTCTTGGCTAGTGTGCACATTATAAACGCGGACAGTGAGGGTGATTTCAAGATTACAAGTGTGGATGGTCCAATGGTTCCCGGCCGCAAGGATGCCTTCTTCGCTGAATTTATCTGTCAGAAACTTTCTGGTGGCACCTGATGGTTGGCCCATGGTGACTTTAAACAAACAAATCCGCCGCACTCGTGACAAATACAAGAAAAATGTAGACCGAAGCAACATTAACCATTTCTCTCCGCCTTGCACGCTTGTGAGTTAAATTAGATCACATGCAAAATTCTAGTGCAACTCCGACTCTTTGTAGGCTCAACGCCTTCCTTTTTTCGATAATGGGCTTTATTACTTAAAAAGTTTAAGCATTACACTGGTCTCTGCATAGCAAGATGCACACAGATGACAAAAAGAATAAAAAGTAGACGAAAACATAGGCAAGTTACAAATCATAAGAGCATCTCCACCAGGTGTCGTAAAAGGGTATGTAAAGCTACTTTGGGGTGCCCGAAAGAAAAATCGGCACCAGAATATCTAAGTCCTTCAAGTTTGAATTTTTTGGCTCCGTCTTCCAAGAGTTGGTCCACACTGCTTTTGGCATGAGCCGTCCAACCATTTTTTCTCGAAAAGGGGACTCCCAGCCTCTGCATCGATTGATGCATACGACCTTTATTGCTTTATTAAAATTCGGTTGTTACATCGAGTTACATCACGGATCAGAAAGAGTTGATACGTGGATCAACCAACGAAAGAATGAACACATGAAATGATTCTGCATCAACGTGTGATCCGCCGATCAAAACGCCAGCTGCACCTTCATTTTCCACAAGTACTTAGCATTAAAATGCGCATCAGACATAAAGTCCAAATATAATGATTTAACTATGAATTTACCCGAAGCCTTTAAATTCCACTTAAAAATATCTTGATTATCATTAAGCTAAAATTCCATTAGACGAGCAAGCATGTTTAACCAACGATTCCACCCGTTACTGTTTAAGGTCCAACGAAAGGTTAAATTACTAGGAGGAGCTTGAGCCGTCCAACCATACCGAGCCTGGCCAAATCCTTTTCCATTACGCCACACGGCCAAGCGATTGACCAAATGGAGGCGGGGCCTCGACAGCACGAGAGCAGCAGGGAAGCGTGTATTCGATGGAATCGATCCCTCGTTGTTCGCCTCGGTAAGGAGCAGGAAAAATCAAGTCGTCGCGGTTTTCAGCTAGACGTATACAGTGTACTAGGCTCTGATCGATCGACTGGGCAACACGGATCCATTAATTGCTGCGTTTCTACGAATGTGACTATGTAGCTAAAGATACCAATTCCAGCTGCACCCTTGCAGTGGAGTGTGGAGGCACATGCATACGTACCCACGCCTCGTCCATGCCATGTCGTGGAGCTCACGTACACGATGGCTAAGAGATATGAAGAGGTTCACATGCGAGATGCTGCAATCGTGCAATGACGACCGTGGTCGAATCTTCCCTTTTCTCTACTCTATAAGTCTATATACAGCTCGCATGCATTTGTCCCCAACCCTCAACCAAAAACTTTCCGGATGCCTCAGGAATTCTCCTGTTGAGACATGGAGTTCTGAGAGCCGTCGTGAGCTAGTAGCGCGGCTGAAATTAGCGGAAACAATAGCAAGGTTTTGACAGGGCGCCAGCATGCCTTAGCCAGCGGGCAAGGATTTTTATACAACGGTTGAGGAATCAGCACCGCCAAGTTCGATCTGATAGTTTTGACAATTTGACCCGATCGAGAGCAGAGGCAAAAAAAAAAACAAGTACAGTGTTTTCTCTGTACCGCGCGCAGCCATGAGGGCCCAATAATTTCCGCTGTACTCTGCCTGCGGCGATCATTTCGCTGGCTGGGCATGTGTCTCCTGGCGCGAAGCAGATGAGAATGATGCCGCTGAGCAAGATTATTGGAATTAATTAATCAATGGATCTTGCCATTAACAGTGCGTATTGCCTCTGCCATCTTCGATGATTCACTCAGAAGGCCGGTCCCTCAGGTACCTGCACTGGTGGTCACGGGATATTATTCATAATCACTGGTAGCTTAGAGCTAAAACTGTACTGGCAAGCTACTAGATTAGCTAATCTTGCCAAATGTCCAGCTTAGAGCTAAACCTCTAGCGAGCTAGATTAGCTACTCACCCAGTTTGCTCCTGTAGGCCACGGAGACAACAGGGGCCGGCAACATCTTTCAGGCAGATTAGACCGATCAGTCACTGCACGAGCGCCGTAACGAGAGCTACTACGATAGATAGGTGTGCACTGCGATAGCGATGCGATGCTACTCCAGCTAGCTAGCTAGCTTCCCTGGCAGTCGAATTGAAGCGGTTGCATGGAAATGGGAATTGATTGGTATCTGTGATTCCGACCTGAAACTTAATTTGTTGAGTAGGCGAAACCTTTCTAGTACGGAGTACTAGTAGTAGGCTTCTTGGTTGACGGGGCCGAGCGGAGTAAATGGGGGATTCCATTTCTGGAATCAGCAAAAGTTAGCAGACGTTTGGCGAAGGATTCAATGCCGATTTACTTTTTATTGCTTTGAACTTGGTAGTAGCTCCCACAGGCAAACATCCAGCCACACAGCACAGAACACTCGAGCAAGGAAAAAAACAGCGCCCTATAATAAAATATCGATGACCTTAAAATACATTATTGGCGTGATATATCACGTATTGTATACTGATCAAGTCTTAAATCGCTATAGTGGCGCTATAGCGCACTATTTTTTCCCATGCACCGGAGGGACCATCCAGGTAAGAGCATGTCTAACAGGCCCCCTAAATCGCCGGCACCCCGTATTTTTCCGGCGGGATACGGGGTGCGGGCAAAACGGGCCGGCTAGCAGGCCCCGTATTAGGCATGGCCCGTATCGGCCGAATACGGGGCCCGTCAAATCGCCCCCCCCGCCCCCTACAAATACAGGGCAAGGCTGCGAGTGGGGGTCCAACCCCCCACTCGCAACCCTAGCTCCGCCGCGCGCCGCCACTAACTCCGACGAGCAATTACTTCGCATCCAGCACCGCCGCCGCTTCCGCAAGCCCACCCCCGCGTCCGCCATCACCATGCCTTCCTCGAGCCGCCGTGCCGGCCTTGGAGGTGGCCGCGTGGGAGGAGGCCGGGCTGAGCGCCGCCTCCGAGCGCGAGCGGCATGGCGCGCGAAGCATCGCGCGTCTGTCGGCGCGAAGCGGAGGGGAGTCCTCCGATTTCTTGTCCAGGGAGCGGAGGTGCCGCATTCCCTGGCGGATTTCGCGCCGGGAGGCCGGTTCGAACACGAACGGCCGCCGACGCCGGACATGGACGAGGCCTGGTACGAGGGTTTCGTCCGCGAGGAGGAGGAGGAGGAGGAGGAGCGCCGACGCCGTGCGCAGGAGGAGGCCGTGGGCGGCGCCGGAAGCAGCACCGGAGGAGAGCGCCGCCGCCTCCGCTTCGACGACGGCGAGGGTAGCAGCGCCGGATCCGGCGAGGGCGAGGGCGAGGGCGCCGGATGGCTCTACGCGCGGACCGACGAGGAGGAGGCGGAGGCCATCGCGAAGGCCACGGCCCTGTCGGAGGCCGCGGCGAAGGCGGAGGCGGCCGAGAACGTCGCTCTCGTGGCGGCGTTCATCGCCAAGGACCGCCAAGGCTAGATCCGGCGCTGCTCCGGCGCTGCTCCGGCGCTGCTCCGGCGAGGCCAGCGCCGTTGTCCCCGGGTAGGGTAGAAGTCGCGATTTCTCGTCGGTCCCCGTTGTATTTTGTATATGATCGATGATGAACTCGTACTACTATGATGAACTATTTCTCCCGCGTTTTCTCGTTTTTAAATTTACGGGGTGGAGTAGGGGGTTTGCTAGACGGGATGAAATTTTGTGTTCGAAATCGAAGCGAAAATATATTACAGGGCCCTGTATTCGCTCGATACGGGGCGGCGATTTAGGGGGCCTGTTAGACATGCTCTAAGTAAACTTGTTGGCCCAGAAGATTGAGCATGCAATTGGGAATATTATAGATCGATACGCTCACTCCGTTCTATATTAGATAATCTTAAATTAATATATCTAGACATAAAATACATCTAGATACTTCTATTTTAAAAGTTATTTAAAATGAAACGGAGGGAGACACACTAACGGATTCATCTGCAATAATCACAACGCAAGAGGCTGGCCGGGCTTGCTCCTGAAACGATCGCATGCATGCATGGGAACCGATCGATCTCGATCCCAATTCACCATATATACAAGCAACCACATGAGAGACAAGCGCTAGCGCTGACGACGGAGCACGATCTCGATCGCAGGTTGTTTTTTTAGATAAAAGGCTCAAAGAGCCCAACTTTGAATTAACAAAGCCAGTGCGGCAAGAAACAGAGTACAAAACACACAGCTTACAGGCCTCACGCAACACACAAACATAGAAGCTTTGATTGAGTCGCCGAGGTCATCGTCTTCCACCGCGGACACCACCGGAAGCGAGGGATGATGCAGGAGCACGAGCAACGGGAGAACGCAGACTCGACGCTGCCAGACTGACCAAAGGTGCTAACTCGCTGTCTCTGTCATCGAAGAGGGACCCTTTCCCTCTCGCCCTGGCTCGAAGGGCGCCGCACCGTCGGTGGACAGAGAGGTTCACCCGAGAACACACAGGAGCAGCAAACCCAAATTGGTCATCGGAGGGAGTACGAACGGCAACCGCACCGAAGCTCCACACGAACGCCACCATCAACTGCCATACGACCACACAGGAAGATGCAAGCCGCAGAGCGAAGGCACACATAGGGAAGACCGGCACCAAGAGAACAACAACACCGAAGCCACCGAACAAGGCTCGCCGGAGCAGCGGACGCTCACCGAGCGAACCGCGAGCTGGGAAACACCGATTCAGCCACCAGGCGTTGTCGTTGTAGACCATCCGCACCGCCACACGCCATCACCGAGCACAGCCACTCGCCAACCACCGCCGCAATCCCCGGACAGCGCCTCCAACAAGGTGAACGACATCGCAACGCCGCCGTCGTCCAAGAGGGGATTAGGGTTTTCATCCAAGCACGGAGTGGTTAGGAATGGGGAAGGGGACCTCAACGACGCCTCCAAGGAGGGATCCGGCGCCGAAGCGTCGTCGCCGCCGTGGCCACCGCCGGCCAGGGGTTTCCCCCGGTCCCGAGTACCCCAGCACCATCCACCAGCCAGCTCCCGAAGAGACCGGCCGAGGGAGGGAGCAGCTGCGGTCGGAGAAGTCGGTCTCCACAGATCTGACGCAGAGGTCAACGGGGAGCCCCTCGCGCCGCGCCACACGCTCGTCGTCACCCCGCCGCCCGTACGGCCAGGGTCACGAGCCAGTACTCACGGCCGCCACTCGCCGCCGAGCAGCGCCGCCATCGCGATCCAGGGCCGCCGCCCCGGCGTCCAGAGCCCACCGCAGGAGGCGGCGCGACTAGGGCCTCACCGCCACCATCATCAGCGCCGCACGGGCTTGCCCGGCGGCCGCTTCAGGCAGCGGCGAGGGAGAGTGGAGGGAGGGGAGAGGGTGTGGCGGCGGGCTAGGGTTTGCCCTCGAGTCGCCTCCGAGGGGGCGACGCGAGGGAGGGGGCGACTCGGCGTCCGAGGGGGCGACGCGAGGGTTACTGCCACACTACAGCCGCGTGCGCGCCGGCGGATTGGTGGTGGACAGCTCTGAATTCCCAATTCGTGCTCGAAACATTCAGGCAGAGGCGTCGTGCGAGCCAATGATGATGGATTTGGTCCCGGCCGGCCGGCCGGCGGATATGGCGGCTAAAGCTAATGCTATACACTGCACCCATCTGGGCAGGCACGTTCAAAGTCTCAGATCACTATTGGGTTGTGTAATTGTGTTGGTCCCAAAGATAGAATTATTGGGCTGACCCATCCGCCGGCGGCCGGCACGGCGCCACCGCTAGCTCGTGGTGCGCGACATAGACAGGGCAAGAAAAAAGACAGATGACAAGAAAAATGATTTGCCAATCCACATAATCCCATTATATATCATCACTTCCCAGTCTCCACCATTACTAACATCGATCAGTGTATTCCCTTCCAGAAATTGCCATGTACATTAGCTCCATGAGCTAATACAGCCCAATTCAATTTTGGATAAGCTACAAAAAAAAAATGAACTCAAGAAAACACCTTCCAACTTTAGATGCTACTACCATCACTCCATGTATACATTCTTCGTTTTTGAGAATTGCATATCTACGTTTTAAGCAGACCACAAGGACAGGTTGCCCTACTTCTAAAAGGAAACCCAAACATAGGTGCATCAAAAGGTATGTCCATCAGCCGGCATACAAAACTTATAATTGCATTATGACGCACGATTGTGTGTGTCTGTGTCTCTGTGTGTGTGTGTGTGTGGGGGGGGGGGGGGGGGGGGTGAAAAGATGTGTCCCCGCCCGACGCCGCCACCACCGCCATCCAGCTCCCAAGCTAGGATTCCTTCCAACCAAGCCACGCAGACGCGTCTCGAAAAGAAAACAAACAGGAATTTCAGAACTGACCTCCGATGAACCGGACGAGCTTTGTCATCTACGGATTCCTAAGATGCACACACATACTTGATTTTTTGGGCAACAATCAAGGTAAGTCGGCCGACCTACCTTGCCCTACTGGGTACTCCGCATGTGTTTCTAACTTGTGCATGCCACTAACAGCACAAACATACTCAGGTCCAAATTCCCAATGCCCTCCATGCCTGAACGTGCTAGTAACTGGAACCATTGGTGCTCACTGAAGTAAAAGAAGATTTTCCGAGAAAAATAAACAAAGGGAGGCGTGTGAGGTGAAACCATGTTCTATACTTCTCTCGGGATGAGATACACGAATGAAACATCTATACATCAAAATACAAAACGATTGTCACAATATATCTGAGATAAATGTCCAAGATGTGTCATGCGTTTATATTAGCTCCGTGCATCGTTTCTTGCCAGACATACGACCACTCCATCTTCGCTTGGAAAGATTGGCTCTCTCATGTCCTCCACTGAAGTTGTCACTCAGTTACCAACTAAACCGGTCTCTCTGGTTGAGCGCTACAGTGACCACTATTTTTAGGCGAGATAGATTGTGAGTACATGCGCTATCTAGCGTTTTGGTGCTCATGTTTGTGGAAGTTCATCACGTGCAACCTGATGCTACCGCACACCTCCAAGTCGCAGAGGTCACTCTTAGCACAAACACACTCACATCCTAGTTCCCAGTGCCTTCCATGTCTAAACCTATTAGTGACTGAACCGTGGGTGCACTGAAATAAGAGAAGGCTTTCGTAGAGAAAGAGAGTAAAATATGGCTTTGTAATCTGAAGCCATGTCATATGCTTATCCCTAGAGGAGGGCCACAAATGAAATATATATACCAGTAAACATACCCGTCACAACATATTTGAGAAAGTTGCACTACTGTAGTGTATCTGCTATGATCTTATTGATACCTACTACAGTACTGCCAAGTAATGAAATGCATATATTGTTGCCGCATTGTTCATGTGTGTATCCAATCATAATCATCAAATGTACACGAATATATAGTCATAAGTTCTTCGGATACACAACTTAGAAAGCAACCTTGAACAAATAAAATCGAACAATGTAGTTCTATCACCGATAGTTAAATGGCCAGAGGCGACATGGGAAACAATAACCGCCTTCACTGCCAACCCCACTCACGTGCCCCTCCCCGGGCCTCTCCCTTGCCACCATTGAGGGATGTTGTCGGGCAAAGCACGAACAGTGCCGTCGGCGGCAACCCTTGATTAAGGACAACTCCAACGCGCCGACCCAAACATACCTCTTTTTTGTCCGTTTTTCATTCGTTTGGGTCGCCAAACGGACAGGCGTCCGTCCCCGTCCGTCCTTTTCTGGCCACTGCACCCAACATGCCGACCCATTTTGTCCACCCATGTCTTTTCTTTTCAGGCAATAGATTTTGAACTAATTTGCAAATAACTGGACATGCCCAATGGTAGCAACATAATAGGTGCCATATCGGCATTCAACATTGCAACGAAAAGAGGAACCCAATGTCCCATTTTCCTCGGCATTACATAGTACCCAAAAGAGGAGCACAAGGCCCCATTTTTTTCCCATTTTCCACATAGTTCATGGACGACGATCGGCGCGGAATCAGCCATGTCCGCTGACGTGGAGAAGCGGGACCCTCCTGCTAGGGCAGGGGCGTGGCCGGGCAGATAGCCATATTTTGGCGACGCCGAGGCCGACACGGCGGGTGACCGGGACCTTGACGGTCGTGCTGAAGAAGCCGAGCTCGTCGCGGCCACAGCAGCGGCCATGATCACCGGCGGTTGGACGAACCCTCGCATTAGGAGAGCGGCGGTCTTGGCGGCGATGACATCTGTGCTCGCGGCGGTAGCGGCCTGTGCATCTTCGGCCTTGCTCTTCACCCTCTTCCTCCTCATGCCCCTCTTCTGCGTCTCCAACGCTCTCTGGTCCGGGGTTAGTTCTTTTTTCGGCTTCGCGATGGCCGGTGGGGCTGTGGTGGTGTCCGCGGCGAGTACGAGGGTGGTTTCCTCGTCGGCGCCGCCGAGCCATGGTGTTTTCGCGGGAGAGGGCGGGAGTTGGCTGAAAGGGAAAGGGTATATGATGGTTCTGTGGCTGGTGGGCGGACCATGGTAGGCCAAGACGAGGACTTTGTGCGGCTCCGCGCGCCTCCGTAGTCGACACAAACTCGGCTCGAAATTTATGCCGGATTTGGGTCGTCGTGGACGAAAAAACGGACGACGGTCCGTTTGTGTCGTCGCGTTGAGCCGTGGTTTCTATCCAATCGGACCGAAACGGAGCGCAACCGACGAAATGGGTCGACGCGTTGGAGTTTCCCTAACTCTGCCTAGCTATACTACTACAATACAAATGGAAGAGGCAGGCATCACCCGCCCCAAGATGCCCTTCCCCTTGAACACTTCTGTTTACTACTCCTGCAATGCAAAGTCCAGACACTACTGCATCACACGCTTCGATCGACCACCTCCCCCATGCATAGATCCATTCCAGTGTTTGCAAGCATTGTCAGAGAACGGTTATGTTAGCGAGCAATGTCATGCTCTCCATCGGTACTCCTGGCCTCACAAGTCACAATGCCACACTTGGACATTCTGCCTCTTTCATTTCGATGATTCACAACCACAGGGCCGATCCCTCCTGCACTGCCCCAGCCCACAGGATATTATTTGTAGTAACAAATACTAGCTTAGTAGCTTAGAGCCAAAACTGTACTGGCAAGCTAGATTAACTACTGACCAAATGTGGCTCCTGTAGGCCACGGAGACACACAGGGCCGGCAAAATCTTTAGGCAGATTAGACCGATCAGTCACTGCACGAGCGCCGTAACGAGCCGGCCGTGAGCTACGATGATAGATAGGTGTGCACTGCGATGCGATCCTACTCCTGCTAGCTAGCGCCCCTGGCTGTCGAATTGAAGCGGTTGCATAGAAATGGGAATTGATGGTGTACGTGATTCCGACCTGTGAAGCAGTAGCCGCTAGCTAGGCGCGCTAGGACTACAAATGTTTCGCTGAAACCTTTTCTAGTAGCTAGGCTTTTTGGCGAGGGGGAGTAAATGGAGGGTTCCATTTTTAGAAGTGGCAAAAGTTGGCAGATATGCGTATTTCTCCACAAACACACGGCCAGCCACACAGCACAGCACACAGGTCCATCCAGATAAACTTGTTGGCAGAGATTGAGCATGCGATTGCGAGTATTGGGTTGATACTCATGCACCATTTTATTGATGCTTTTCTTTTTCTTTTGATTCACATGTATCTAGTGTTAGAATAGGTGTTGTATTCGTATTTGAGACGTATTTGTAACAAACCTTTCTACTATATAATGAGAAGATCCCTACCCGACGAGGCACGTCGGGTCAGCTAATCTTTGTACGTCGCTACGTTTTCATGGTATCAGAGCATCGGTCCTGACCTAGAACGATCCCTCTTCTTCCGCTAGCTCCTCTGCGCCGCCGCCATTCGCGATGGCTTCTGTCCCGTCCTCGTCGATGAGCATGGCTCCTGCAACCGCTGCGACAACCACCGCAGCGATCTCCACCACTACCTCGGCGACTACCTCGGCGACCTTCACCACGCCGGCTCCCGTCCTGCCGGGCTTCACCACGCTGCCTCCGCCCGTGACCATCTACACCGATGCTCTGGTCGCGGCGTCAACGGAATCGGCAGCCGGGCAATCCACGACGTTCGGGTACTCACCCACGCTCGGCTTCTCATCCATGGCCGGCTTCTCGACGGCGGCAGGCTTCCCTACAGCGCCTATGCTAGGGTATGTTCCCCAGATGCAAGGGGTCTCCGCCCCGCCGTCACGTCCTACGTTCAGCCCGAGCTTCTTCCCAAGTCAGCCAGGCCAGCTCTTCGCAAACCAAGCAATGTCAAGCATCATCAACATCACCTCGGCCATTACCATAAGGCTGACAAGTGAGAACTACATGTTCTGGAGAGCTCAAGTTGGTCCCCTTCTTCGCAGTCACCTGCTTATGGGCTATGTTGACGGCTCCTTCGCTTGTCCTGCACCCCACGTCGTCGTGAGCCATGGTGGCGGTGTGCATCAACAGCCTAACCCTGCATACCAGCACTGGGTTCAGCAAGATCAGGCCATCCTGTCGGCCTTTGTCTCCTCGATGACTGAGAGCGTTGTTGGTATGGTTATGTTTGCCAGCACTGCGCAGGAGGCTTGGGAGACTCTAAGCGGAGCCTTTGCCTCCACATCCATTGCGCGGTCCTCAGGGATCCGACAGCAGATGGCCGAGCTCAAGAAGGATAACAAGACGATCACCGTCTACTTCCATCAGATGAAAGCACTCTCGGACTCGCTAACAAGTATCGGGATGCCTCTCCGTGATGAGGAGTTTATCTCATACATCCTCGCCGGACTTGGCGATGAATATGATGCTCTCTATGAGGTGGTGACTGCCCGCAACACTCCCATGCCAATCCGTGACTTGTTCGCACAGCTTCAGTCTACGGAGCAACGCATGGCTTCTCGTCGTGCTACTCATGGCGCCCACCACTACCCAGCAGCCCACGTTGCTGCCTCTGCTGGTCCCTCTGCCATGTGGGTGCCACGCGGCAGCCCTCGCCCGCCGCAGCCCAAACCTGCTCCTCAGCCCGGAAATAAGCCTAACAACGGACGCGGCAGTGTTGTGTGCCAGCTGTGCGGGGTCCCACGTCACACGGCGGCCAAGTGCTACAAGCGGTTTAACCGCGAGTTTCTGGGTATCGGCAATGACGGGAGCAACACTGAGCGCCAAATTGCCATGGCAATGACGGCCGCTCAAGGTGGTCATGGTGTTCCACAGCAGTCCGTAGACCCGGCATGGTACGCAGACTCGGGGGCGACACATCATATTACTCATGACCTTGAGAAGCTCACTACACGCGAGCCCTACCACGGCACCGAGCAGGTTCACACGGCAAACGGAGCAGGTATGCATATTCATAATGTTGGTCATGCTATTCTTCCTACTCCGTCGTCTAGATCGTTAGCTCTAAAGCGTGTTCTTCATGTTCCTAATGCCACTCGTAATCTTCTATCTATGAGTAAACTTTCTCGTGATAATAACGTTTTCATTGAACTTCATCCTCATGATCTTTTTGTAAAGGATCGGTACACGAGAGCACCCATACTTAGAGGTCGTTGCCGCGGCGGTCTCTACGAGATTAAAGCACCTGTCATCAAGCAAGCACTCAGCAGTGTCAAGGTGTCACGAGATATGTGGCACAGTCGTCTAGGCCATCCAGCTTTGCAAGTCATTCAACATGTTCTTCGTAGTCATGAGTTACCTTTTATCATATAGCCCAATAAGGTTAAACCAGTCTGTGATGCTTGTCAACAAGGGAAAAGTCATCAGTTGCCTTTCTCCTTGTCCACTCGTGTAATAAAATATCCCCTAGAGATCATTTATTCTGATGTGTGGGGTCCTGCCCAAACATCTGTTAGTGGACATCGTTTTTATGTGAGTTTTGTTGATGGCTATAGTCGCTTCACTTGGCTCTATTTACTCAAGCACAAATCTGATGTCTATGATGTGTTTCTTCAATTTCAAAAGCATGTTGAACGCCTCCTAAATAAAAAGATTCTTCATGTTCAAACAGATTGGGGTGGGGAGTATGAGAAACTTCATCCCTTCTTTCACAACTTAGGCATCTCGCATCGTGTGTCGTGTCCTCACACTCACCAACAAAATGGCACTGCTGAACGGAAACACCGTCACATTGTTGAGACTGGTCTTACTTTGCTTGCCCATGCGTCTGTACCTCTCTATTATTGGAATGATGCTTTCTCCACAGCTTGTTTTCTTATAAATAGGCTTCCTAGTCGTACCATTGACATGAAAACTCCCCTTGAGAAATTACTTCATGAAACTCCGGATTATACGGTTTTTGGCTGTGCTTGTTGGCCTCATCTTCGAGCGTATAATACTCATAAACTTGACTTTCGCTCCAAAAAGTGTGTCTTTCTGGGCTATAGTGCCTTACACAAAGGATATAAATGCCTCCATGTCCCCTCCAATCGAGTCTACATCTCTAGGGACGTCGTCTTTGATGAGCATGTTTTTCCTTTCTCCAATATGCCAAACTCACACTATTCATCACCTCTCACGGAGTCTTCCTTACTTTCAGCTGACCAATTTATGGATACTGCATATGCACCGTCTTTGCTCGCTAACCATGGTGCAGGTACAGGACGTGGAGCTCGTCTTGAAACTCTTCCAGAAACTAGTACAGTTGGTCCGGAATATGGAAAGGATGACCACGTCGATCATCTGCATGGAGCTGAGCCGCTGCATGGCTCCACCTCGGGCTTGCCGCTGCATGGCTCCGCATCGTCGCCCGCGCCAGCTGACTCCACGGAGCTGGCTCCCGTCCCGCACATGCATGTGCATGCGGACGCGCCGGACCTGCATGTGCATGTGGACGCGCCTGCGTCACCAAACGCCCACACGCCTCCTACGTCGCTCACGACTCCCTCGCCAGCGTCAGCAACAACGTCTGCTGCTCCGTTGCTAGCAACAACGGATGCTACTCCTGTCTCTTCGCCAGCCACAACTACTTCCTCGACGGTGCAACCAGCGTCTGTACCAGTGGTTCCAGCCGGACCTGTTACTCGTCTTCGGCGTGGCATCCAGCAGCCTAAGGTACGTACTGACGGCACAGTTGCCTGGAGTGGTATTCTGGCAGCTTATACAGCATCTAAGAGCACAGCTGAACCACGCGATTATCGTGAGGCGCTTCGCATCCCTCACTGGCGTGATGCTATGGAGACTGAATTTTCTGCACTTCAGACAAACGGTACTTGGACACTGGTACCTCCTGTTCCTGGTGTTAACTTGATTGACTCACGCTGGATATTTAAGGTCAAACTTCATGCTGATGGTTCCATTGAGAGATACAAGGCTCGCCTAGTTGCTAAAGGTTTTAAGCAACGTTATGGTCTTGATTATGATGAGACGTTCAGCCCTGTGGTTAAGCCAGCGACTGTTCATCTGTTACTCTCTATGGCTCTCTCCAATAGGTGGCACCTTCGACAGCTTGATATTCAGAATGCTTTTCTCAATGGCTTTCTTGATGAGCAGGTATACATGAGACAACCTCCTGGTTTTGCTGACCCTGATAAACCTGGTCACTATTGCAAGCTTGTCAAGTCTCTTTATGGTCTGAAGCAGGCTCCTCGTGCATGGCATGCTCGACTCAGTTCTGTTCTTGGTTCCCTGGGGTTCGCACCATCAGTTGCTGATACATCCCTATTTATCCTTCGGCGATCTGATGTGACTATGTATCTGCTGGTATATGTTGACGATATTATTGTTGTCAGCTCGACTGCTCCTGCTATTCCCAAGTTAATTGCTGAGCTCCGGTCTGAATTCACTGTTAAGGATCTTGGTGTTCTTCACTATTTCTTAGGAATTGAGGTCCTTTCGCCCTCGTCAGGCAGTCTTGTTCTTCGACAGCGCAAGTATGTTCTAGAACTTCTTGCACGCGCTGGTATGTTGAAGTGCAGTCCCGTTACTACTCCCATGGCTTCTTCTGAGCGTTTATGCACTTCTGATGGTGATGCTCTCTCCGTTGAGGAGGCTACACAGTATCGCAGTATTGTTGGTGGTCTTCAGTATCTCACAGTGACACGGCCAGACTTGTCCTTTGTTGTCAACAAGGTGTGTCAGTTAAGCGCATTCTTTGTTATGTGCGCTACACTATTGACAGTGGTCTGCAGTTCCGGTCCTCCTCCTCTACACTGCTATCTGCCTTTTCAGATGCCGACTGGGCTGGCAATATGGATGACCGGCGATCCACGGGGGGATATGCTATCTTCTATGGAGGTAATTTGATCGCCTGGAGTGCTCGTAAGCAGTCTACAGTTTCCAGATCGAGCACTGAGCCTGAGTATAAAGCTCTCGCTAATGCTACAGCAGAGCTTGTTTGGGTGCAGTCTTTGTTGCAGGAACTTGGAGTTGTTCAGGCCCAGCCTCCAGTATTATGGTGTGACAACATTGGTGCAACATATCTGTCATCTAACCCAGTCTTCCATGCAAGGACAAATCATATCGAGGTTGATTTCCATTTTGTTCGTGAGCGTGTCACTCAGAAGCAACTCCAGATTCGGTTCATCTCGTCAAAGGATCAAGTTGCTGATATCTTCACTAAGCCACTCCCCTTACCATTGTATGAACATTGTAAGCGCAATCTCAATCTTCTACCAGTTGAGATTGAGGGAGGGTGTTAGAATAGGTGTTGTATTCGTATTTGAGACGTATTTGTAACAAACCTTTCTACTATATAATGAGAAGATCCCTACCCGACGAGGCACGTCGGGTCAGCTAATCTTTGTACGTCGCTACGTTTTCATCTAGACGGATTTCAGTGTATGGTTTCACTCGTTTCGGTAAGATATCTTATAATTTAGAACGGAAGTAGTACAACCCAATTTATTTGTGGACAATCCAAAACAAGCACAAGAACACGCTCGTTCAGGTAAACACCTTCCGGCTTCAGATACAATATTTATCATCAGTTGATGTGTACGTTCTTTCCTTTTTTGAGAATTGCATATCTAAGTTATAACAGATCACCAGGACAGGTTGACCCTACTTATGAAAACCAAACACAGATATAGGTGCATCAAAAATCAAAACATACGTGATTCAACTGACATACAAACACTAGAATAGCTGAATGTGCCCATACTTCAGAAATCATAATCTGGCTACAAGTGAAAACACACAATGATGGGGGTGGAGAAGTGCCTCCGATCCCCATAGCCGGCCCACTGTCCGCCACTACGATGCGCATCTAGGGTTCCCCCCGACCGAGCCGCACAGTCGCGTCTTGGTTGCTTTCTGCATGCCTGCCTCCTCGCTGGGTTCATGCTCGATCGAACAAACTAACGAACCGAACTAGGTCAGTTCGAGTGTGTATAGACTCACCATGCCATCAACGCTCCTCCGACTCGGCCCAAAGAAAGCCCGGTAGCCAGCCCACCTCTTTCCTTCCCATTTCTTCTCCACAAAAACGCGAAGAGACACAGGAACTAAGCACCGATGAACTTTTTTTTTCGAACCTCGGCAATGCCTTTGATTGATAAAGTCGAAAAGAGTTGGACAGTTTATGAGGAAAACCGGCCGAAACCATACAACACAACGCACCACACCGGCCCCAAGGCCACGCTCCAAAACGAGTCGACGACTATGTCGCCCTAGCAACCATAACCGATGAACTGGAACGAGCATGATCATCTACTGCAGTGGCGGATCCACGCCCAGGGCAACTATGGCCATGGCCCTGGGTGTAAGGATGACATGCAAGCTTAAATGTATACTGTAGCGGGCACTGTAGCATTACTATACGTACAATATACAAAGCTTGCCCGGGGCGTATCATTATCCTGCGTCCGCCACTGATCTACTGAAGCCTTAGATGCACACATAAACTTGATTTTTGGAAAAAAATCAAGGTAGGATGGCTGACCTACCTTGCCCTACCGGGTCCTCTGTACGTGCTTCCAACTTGTAGTCAGGTCGAAGTTCCCAATACCCTCCATGCCTAAACGTGCTAGTGATTGGAACCATTGATGCACCGAAGTAAAAGAAAGCTTTCCGAAAAAATAAATAAAGTAAGGCTTGTGAGGTGAAACCATGTCCAATACTTATCTCGGGATGAGAGAATGAAGCGTATATATACTGCAATAAACTTGATTGTCACAATATATTCGAGATATTTTTTTTACTACCATAGTACATGTACCAACTTTGATCTAATCGAAATACCTACTACGTTATTGTCACATAATAACATGCATCTATTGCATGCATGTGTGTACACAGCCATAATTGTACGCACAAAGTATGGAATCATAAGTTGCTCTGATACGAATTCTAGAAAACAACATTCAACAAAAACATTCCATCTTTCATGTAAATATAAATTTTTCCAAATTGCTCTCTATTTCCCACTAAATGTTAGAGCTTTTAAGGAGTAATCGGACACCTTTGTCGTTTAAAAGAACTTAATTAGTCAATTTTTGACTATCTTTTTGCACATTCACTTTAACTTCAGATCTTCAAGTAGGATTTAAGAACTTCCATTTTCAATGCACACGGGAAAATCCAGATAATCTTGTTGGCAGAAATTAAATTGAGCATGCATGCAAGTAGGAATCTATAATATCTATATTAGAGCAACCCACTAAGGGGTAATTCTCTCAACATGCAAGCATGCCACGTCACTTCTATCAGTTTCAAGTCCACGTCATTCTATTTCAGTTAAATTATTTCCACGTCAGTGTGTTTTTTCGTCATTGCCAACTCAGCAAAAAATGTTAATTCAGTTCAGGTTTAACCCTTCACATTACAAGCAGTTCTCTCGCGGCACTGCAGATTCTGTTTTGCCCTTAATTACTACCCACTAGGTTATTCATTAACTCGCCGCCTACCTCACTTGCTGATTTAATCCGCCGTCTCAGTTTTGGGTGAAGTGTTCACCTCTTCCTGAAATAATGGTTGAAATGAATCGTCAAAGAATGAATCGCCACCGGCCGGCCGGCCGCTTTTTTATTACCGTGACCACCTCATGTGCGCCCCCTTCCTTCTCCATCGTCCTGACTCAAGACGCCGCCGTCAGCGCCATTCCAGCGGGTCAAGCACCTCTGATCTTCCCCAACAATTTCGTACTTAGTTTCTTGATTTTTGGATTCCCCATGGAATAAGGTTTCAACTGACCCATATTATCTTGACATGCATGGCCATCTGGAGGTTCCACGATACTTTCAGTCGGTGAGCGCATGGTGGTCGGCAGGACATGCAAGGGTATGCGTGCTTGAGCGCATTGCTGGTCAAGAGGTGAATTCCTTTTCCGTTGCTGCAGGTTACACTGTTACAATGGAAAGAGCAAATCAATATAAACACTTGCGATTTCTTGAATGAGCATCGCCGGCGCGCTGCATGTTCGGGCATGTCAGCATGTGGTTCTTGGGCATGCAGCCGATGAGGTTCAGTTCTTTCATGCCGGACATGCTGAACATGGAGCGGCCACTGCCCTCAATTCCCTTGCGTTGCGGTGGTCGCTCTCGACTGAATTATGCAACAAATCAGTACTGGTAAGCAATGTACCAGGAGTACTTACCACTCTCGGCTGATAATGTTGACCATTCAGTATATACTATATTGTATAGCTCTTTAATAGATATTGTTGTGTCCATTCTATGATTACTCCTGTTGTATTTCAGATACTAGCAGAGTGTGCAGATGAATATCAAATACATAGATTGCTCCTTTAATTTTTCCAAACGAATCTTTTGACTGAAACTGAGGTAAGATCCTTACACCATTGTTGGTTCCTAGGTTCATAGGTAGTCTTAATGTTTTCTGTTGATTCTTACTGAAAACTATCGTTTTCTGGCTAACTGATTCACTCTGATCACTAATTCACTATATTATCACAATATCCTGAGCATCTTAAAGATCGTTGTGAACCACATGAAGAGATGTACAAGTTGTCATCTTTTTCCCTTCAGTTTCAGTCTGCTACTGCAGGTATTATACTGATATCGCTCTGAGGATATCATGAGCGCCTTACGGATTATTGTGAATCAAATGATGCACAAGCTGTCATATTTTTGTTCCTTCAGTTTCAGTCTACTACTGCAGGTATTACATTGATTGCTATGGGGTTTATATTTCATATCTTGAATAGAACTCTAATAATCATGGATTTTCTTTAATCCTTTTTTCTGATCTTGCAAGGGAAAAAGGAATACAAAGTACTAAAGTATCATAGCCCTAACATGCTGTGTTTTTTGTACGGAACTAACATGCTGATTTTTTTGTAGGGAACCAACATGCTGATTGGTAATCTTTGCTTCAATGTAGCAGCTGACTTACTTGGTCAAACATGGCATACCTCATTGGTCACTATCCAGATCATCTATATATAAACTTCTACAGATGCAACGACTACCTTCTTTTCCCGCACATTGTTAAGAGAAGACGGATTTAAAATTATAGTTATTTCTTTTATATGTGTTAAAATGTTTGTGTCCAATTGTGAAGTGAAGATTATCCCAAATACCTTAGCAGGGTTTATCTGATTATCTCATATTTATCTATTATATATATTTTCTACTTATTAGTTTATTTTCCCGCAGCAACGCGCGGGGTATCATCTAGTATTATATATGCATGCATGGATCAGTTTCAGTGCAATGCATGACGTCTAATGAGACCATTAGTGAGAGAGAGAGAGAGAAAATTAATAATGCATCTCATCTCTCATGGGCCTCTCGCGTTCGTCTGCAATATTCATTGATCGCAAGGGGCAAGGCAGACGATCCACATGCATGCAAGAACGGACAGTACGTAGACCGGCATTGATGTTGAAGCGATCACATCACATGTGAATCCATCGATCTCGATCACCCTGAGAGACAAGCTAGGTAAGGGAGAGGAAACCGTTTCGCTCTGTCCGCTCCCGTGAGCGGCAGGGCGAAACCCTAGCCGCCGCCTCTCCGGTCCCCCTCCTCCCCTTCTCCTCCTCCTCGCCGCTGCCGGAGGGTGTCGCCGGCGGCGGCAGGGGCCCCCTCTCCCTCTCGCTCGGTGGTGGCGGCGCGGGGCGCTGCGGCCGGGGGGAACGCGGTGCTGCTCGGAGGGCGTGGCGGCGTGGCGGCTCCGTGGTCTGGCGTACCTGCGGCGAAGGTCGTGGGTGGCGCAGCTTGGCTGCTTCTCTGGCCTGGGGGGCGGGAGCGCCTGAAAGGCAGGCCGTGCGCCGCGGCCATGGCGGGCATGGTCGGCGGCGGCTCTGCGGCCTGGTGGTGCGTCCTCTCTGGCCTCCTCGAGCTTGGGACGGGGCAGGGGCCTCGTGCCCGCTTCGAGCCCGCCGGTCGTCGCTCCAGATCTAGGGTCGCTGGTTGCCATGGGGGCTTTCTCTCTCCGTCTCGCTTTGGTTCAGTGGTGCGCAGAGCTTGGGCGCCGGGGCGGCGGCCCTGGACGGTGGGGTCTGCTTGGTTGGCGGGCGAGCCAGCGACTCTGGTGCTAGCCGGTGCCTACGGCTGTGTGGGCGGCGTGGGGCTGGCGAGCGGCATTTTGTGACGGTGGCTCGAGAGTCTCTGGACGCTCGGTGCCCTAGGTAGAAGGTGGAGAGGTTTGGCCAAGGGGAAACCCTTGCCTGGGATCTTCTCGGGCCGCGACGGCGACGTCCATGGACGTCGTCCCCTTCTTGAAGGCGTCGCAGTGGCTTCTCTCGTCCTCCTACGCTCCGAATGAAAGTCCAAGGTCTTCTGATCGGACGGCGGCGGCGCCCTGCCGTCGTGATCTTCTTGAAGACGTCGTCTTGGAGCTCACAGCGTGCGGCTCTCCGGAGGTGGTGTGGTGTCGGGCGGCGACACTCTGGTGTTGCTTTGGCATCGGACTTCCTCTGGCCAGGCTTGCAATAGGCTCTGCACCTCGACGTTTCTTTGTGGGGCTTCCTTGTGATCCTGCTTGCAGCTGTGCGAACAGTGGCGGTGTTCTCCCCGGTTGATCTCCTGTTGTCTCCTCGGGCTTTCTTGTTGAGCCTGTGTGCTCTGTGCGGACGGTGGCGGTGATCTTTGATCACCTGTATTCTCCTTGGTCTTCCCTGTTGAGCCTGTCTACTTTTGTGGACGGTGACAGTGGTGTTCCTGGTTGTTCACCTGTAATATCCTTGGTAGCGTTTTCTCCTTGTTTGTGTTCCGGGTTGTGTTGTAAGCTGATTTTAGCACTCTTGTATCTCTTTCGCCGTTTGGGCGTTATTAATTTAACGTCGGGCCTTTCGGCCTTTTATCTAAAACAAGCTAGGTAGCGCTGACGGTGGAGCCATGGAGCACGATCTTGATCGCACGTTGTCGTGCCCACACGGCCAACTCTGAATTCTCAACTCGTGCCCGGAACATTTAGCCAGAGACGTTGTGCGAGCCAATGATGATCGATTTGGTCCCGCCGGCCGGCGGATATACACTGCTCCTATACACTGCACCCATCTGGGCTGCCACGTTCAAATTCTCGGACCACTATTGGGTTGTGTTGGTTCCAAAGGTTGAATTGGACTGACCCACCCGTCGGCGGCCGGCACGGCGCAAAATTGATGGGACAAAGAAAACAATCTATACCTAATAATAAAAGCACTAAGCCTTCTTCCGGTCCGTCAGTAATTTTACTGTTTTGCCCTTGCATCAAATCTCATATTACCCACGATGCCATCCATAAGTCGTGTACCGATTCGTTTATTTCCATCCTCCGGGGAAACTGAGGTCTATGCACGCGAGAAGCTAATCCAATCTCCCTCACCCGTACGACACCAACCCAACTGGGAATGTGTTCGTTTCCGTTTCCTTGTCATCTCCAAATCTCTCCCAGCGCCTAAAAATCCTCATCCCCCTGTTCTAATTCAATCTTGCGTCGTGGCCCTCCCGCAATTTCGTCGATTAAACAGCTCCATATTGAATCGACCGAGCCGTGGTGGACCTCAGCTGGCCACCACCCCTCGATCTCCGGCGGGAGGAACGGAACCACTGGAGCCTCGGGTCCTCCCGCGACCGATCCACTGTCCCCGCCGTCGACACCGAGGTAGCCTCCCTAGGGCTCGCCCGCGTTGCCGCTAGGATTTGGGTCCAGATAGACGGCCACGGGTGCTAGATCGACGGGCGACAGTTCATCGAGCAGTCCTTGGGGATCATCTTCTCCTCCATGCAGGTGCTTCTGTCACGCAATGCGGCCATGGCGCCGAAATCTGGCGACCTCGCTCGCCTGGTCGAGGAAGTGCTGGAGCTGATGACCCGGCGGCCATGGCGCAGAAAAACTGGCGGCCTCTCTTGCATGGTCGAGGAGATACTGGAGCAGATACCTTGATGCTCTGAGCGATTAACTTGCAGTGTACGTGATGTCCAGTGTGAGGATCCCGTGAATAATTTACTACTGATCATAACTGAATGTTACAGTGAAACATCAGGATGACTCTGATTACAGAGTCACATCCAGCTCTGTTTCTGCATCTGTTTTGTTGTGTTGAGATTCAGCAAACGACTTGTGACAAAACTAGGCTAAGCTGGAGCATGCAGGTCCAAAACTAGCTAAATAATTTAACACGGTGGTGCTACTTCTCTGGGTAGATCTTCCAAGCTAATTCCTATGGTACATCTTATGAGTTGAGTGTGCGCTCTTTGTCCAAGTGAGTTGAGGGCTTGAGGCAGACAAGAAGAGCTGAAATTGGAAAATATTAGTATTTTAGTTAGCGAAGGATTACAAAGATTGAAAGCTCTTGATGAGATGCTTGACATGATTTGCAAAGTTAATTTATTGTGTTTTGAAATACTGAATTTTGTGTTAATGAGTTTTGCGTATACAATTCACGCAAACTTTAATACACATCAACATTTTCTCCCGTTGCAACGCACGGGCATTAGTACTAGTATTTAAAAAAGAGCCATGCTAGGGGTAGGTCGCCCGATGGCGCCCCTGTTGTAGGTCCCTTTCTCCATCGTTGGCGTTGGATCGTCATCGCACGCTCATAAATTAATGTACCGATTTTCTGCATTTTGGTCTCTAATCTTTTCGGGAATCAACCCGCGGCCAGAGTAGCTCCACTAAAACGATTAGGTATTATGCGTTGCTCCTGATATTCTCGATATTTATAGAAAAATGGCACCATGGTGATTTATCCTAGTATCTCAACAAAAACTCGAGTATTGGAACAAATTTTCATAGCCTCGGAATTATATGGTATTACAACAAATTGTCGCAACATTTCGATAAAAGTAATATTAGTTATTTTTTCTGCAAATTTATTTACAACAAAAACTCACCAACAATTTCAAAAAACAATCAAAAGTTATTACAACAAAAAAAACAAGTTGTTACAACAACTAAAAGGTGCTTAAATAACAACTTTAGCTACAGATTCATTTGCAACAACAATCACAAATAATTACAACATTAAAAATATGTGTTTGCAACATTCTACAAGTGGTTAAGAAACAAAAATTTTTTTTGCTTATTCATTTGCAATGAAAAATATTAAATATTTCAACACAAATCATAAACACTTACAACAACAAAAAAACATGTGCTTTGTAAAATTTTGGTGACGACGGAGCAAAAATGCAGTCGGAGAGGGAGAGGTAGGCGGAGCTAGAGATGCAGGCGGAGCAGGAGAGGAGGGCGACGGAGCAAGAGAGGCAGGCCGTCCGCGCAGTGCAGAGCTTAGGGCGCCCACAGAGGTGTCAGTGTGTGTGCACGCGCACCGAAACGGTGGATCTGCATCGACAGATGGTGTGAACCAGGTTGAAGAGGCGCTGGCTGGCACATGTGGCCGGTCTCAACGAGCCTAATTCCTCCTTTTGCGCCGAGGTGGGCTCGAACGACGATGGGCTGACCCTAGCGAGCCAACTTCTCCCGACGTGCAGATTAGTTGTAGTTTATTAGACTAGTCGTAGTTTTAATTTTATCGAAATGTATGAAATGTAATGAAAATTATATCTTTTTGTAAATTTTATCAAAAAGAAGAATTTGATCGATACGACAGTTTGGGGTGCCGACGTGAAAGATACTAAAAATATGGCGGACAAGTATCCAAACCCCTTTAAAGCGGACACAGATTTGAAGGTGGCGGAATAAATTAGACGCCTGCAGTGACGATGCTCTAAGGTTTGACACGGTTCCTCCATGCGATGTGATGTTTTGTCAATTTGACCGGATCAAGAAGAAAGGGAAAAACAATGATTTTCTCTGTACCGCGCGCGGTCATGAAGGTCCAATAATTTTCTCTATACTCTACCGCGATCATTTCGGTGGCTGGGCATGCATCGTTCGTCTGTCTGTCTCCAGGCGCGAAGCAGAATAGAATGATGCCACCTGCGCATATCGCGTAGCACCCCGTCACGTCTATCTCTCACCATCGTTCTCAGACTAAGTAAACATACTATTGCCCACGGATGACAAAGTTACAAACACAGGCAGGCATCTCCCGTCCCAAGATGCTGTTTCCCTTGAACACTAGCTTCTACTGCGACTGCCATGCATATAGATCCGGGCATCACGCGGCTCTAGTGAAGGAAAGCCTGGCTCGCTTTGCTCTCCCAGCAGTGCCAGCCATGGCGCTGTTTTGGGCGTGTCTGTATTTGCAAGCATCATCAGAGACCGGTTATGTTAGCGAGCAATTAAGTGTCACACTCCTCCTGGCCTCACTTGCCACACTTGCAAATTCTGCCTCTGTCATTCCATGATTCACTCGGAAGGCCGGTCCGTCAGGTCTCTGCACTGCACATGATGTTCTTTGTAGTACTAGCTTCAACCCAAAGCTGTACTGGCAAGCTAGATTAACTACTGACCAAATGTGGCTCCTGTAGGCCACGGAGACAACAGGGCCGGCAACATCTTTCAGGCAGATTAGACTGATCACCTGCACGATCGCCGTAATAAACAAGCCGGCCGTGAGCTAGTGTGATGCGATCCTACTCCTGCTAGCTAGGTCCTTGGCCTGCCTGTCGAATTGAATTGAAGCCGTTGCATGGAAGTGGGAATTGATGGTGTCTGTGATTCCGACCTGTGAAGCAGTACGGTAGCCGCTAGGACTGAAACTTTGTTGGCTAGCTATATATAGTAGCTGAAACCTTTTACGGTAGGCTTTTTGGTTGACAAGGGCGTAAATGGGGTGTTCCGTTTCTGGAAAGTGCCAACAGTTGGCACATGTTTGGCGCAAGGATTCAAACTTGTTTATTTTGAACTCGGTATATATGCGTAGTTCCAACAAATTAACACACGGCCATCCACACGGCCACGCGCGCGCACGCGGTGGTTGACAGCTCTGAATTCCCAACTCGTGACCAAAACATTCAGCAGTGCTGCCACAGGCGAGTGCGAGCCTATGATGATATCCCTATGCTAATGTTATGCCCTGCACCCACCCATCTCGACAGGCACGTTCAACGTCTCGGACCATTATTGGGTTGTGTTTTTTTTTTTTTGACAGGAACAAGTGAACTTTATTAATCTGTTGCAGCAAGATCACTGCAACAGCAAGAGATACAAAATCTGGTACATCATCATGCCAAAGCATAACAGCACCCTCACCTAAGGTAGCACCTTTAGTGGCTAATACATGGGCGACTGTGTTACAGCTGCGCTTACAGTACATAACTTTATAATCTAGAAAGTTGGTAAACAGTAGGAATTTTGCCTCCCGGAAGAGAACTGCATGGCGAGACGAGTCCAGCTCAGTAGATTGGAGAGCTGACTTGAGCAAGGTTGCATCAGTCTCGATGATAATTCTTCCCATGCCTACCTCTGCCGCAAACTCGATGGCCTTCAGGCAGGCCATTGTTTCAGCTTGAAGAGCATCATTAATATGAGGAAGTTGGCCCATACCTGCACCACAGACGTCGCCGTTGCAGTCCCTAATACAGAACCCCCAGCCTCCCGTGCGAGTTTCCCTACAAAAGGAGCCATCAATGTTGATTTTCAAGAAATCTACAGGGGGGCAGATCCATCGATTAGTGAAAGGAGCAGTTATAGCATGAGATCTGCACATATAGGAAGCGAATTCTGAAGTATATACATAAGCAGATGAGGCCACAGTAGCTGGGATGGGAGGACGATCCCCTGCATTCATTGAATTTCGCGCATTCCAGATTTTCCATAGAAGTGTGATGGAGAGAAGACGGAGGTTCTCGTCTAAATTCATTATAGCTTCAATTGTTTGTGATGCAGTAGCACATTCCAGCAATACTCCACGAATAGATTCCAGATTTGCTTCTCGCCAAACTGATTTGGAAAACTTACATTTGAGAAAGGTGTGGCCACAATCCTCATCCAACCGGTGGCACATAGGGCAGAGGGTCTCAATGTCCAGACCTCTACTCTTCAGGTTCATCTTGACGGGCAAACTATTATGTCCCAAGCGCCAAAGGAACATGCTGATCTTCCTGGGGGCATTCAGGCTCCAAATCTTTTGCCATTTGGTTGGCACACTTGTTGTCGGATTTGCTACAGAAGATGAAGTAGGTTCGCCTGCAGCAACATCGAACAACTTTCGCCTGAGCTTGTATGCTGACCTGACGGAGAAAACACCTTTCGGGTCAGGATGCCAAGCTGGAAAATCATCAAATCCTTCTTGGATTGGGATGGTGAGGATCTGTTCTGCATCATTTTCATTAAAGGTTTGCCTCACAAGATCATGGTCCCATTGTCCAGTGATAGGGCAAATGAGATCTGAAACTCGCTCTAATAGCTGATGACGGTCACGGTATGTACTTGGTCTTCTAGTAACCCCTCTGGGAATCCAAGGATCCTCCCAAATGTTGATGTTACGACCATCGCCCACACGCCAAATTAATCCTTGTTTGACCAGGTCACGACCTTTTAGAATACTACGCCATGTGTATGATATTCCTTTAGTTGGAGAGACATTTAGAAAGTCACCCGTTGGGAAGTACCTGGCTTGTAATAACTTTGCACACAATGAGTCTGGATTAACTATAATTCTCCAAGCTTGTTTGGCCAGCATTGCGATATTGAAGGAGTACAGATCTCTAAATCCTAGGCCACCATCTTTTTTCGGTTTGGATAATTTCTCCCAAGAGAGCCAGTGCAGCTTATTCTCTTTATCCATCTGACTCCACCAGAATTTGCAAATCATTGCAGAAATTTCATCACATAACTCTTTAGTCAAGTCGAAGCATGACATGGCAAAGGTGGGGATCGCTTGTGCCACTGCCTTAATAAGAATTTCTTTCCCAGCCTTTGATAGGAATTTTTCCTTCCATCCTTGAATCTTTGCCCAAATTTTACCCTTTAAGTATTGGAAAATTCTTTTCTTTGCCCTTCCAATATAGGCAGGAAGACCAAGGTATTTCTCATTAGCTCCTTCACTTGTCATGTGGAGGCAATCAAGAATTTCGGACTTCCGAAGAGCATTGCAATTTGGACTGAAGAGGGCGGTGCTTTTCTCTTTATTAATTTGTTGACCCGAACAAGCCTCATAGAGATCTAAAATACGCTGCAACTCCGCGGCATTATCACAGTCAGCCTTAAGCAGCAACAAAGAGTCATCAGCAAAGAGAAGATGTGAGATACTTGGTGCAGTGGGACAGATTTTGATACCCTCGATGAGACCTTGTTGGCCGGCAAAGTGTAGAAGTGATGAAAAGCCTTCAGCAACAATCAAGAATAGATAGGGGGACAAAGGATCTCCCTGTCTGAGTCCCCGTTGTGGCCTAATGATCTCTGTAAGTTCCCCATTCACCTTAATCCTGTAGGTCACAGAACGGACACATTTCATTAGAAGAGATACCCATCTAGAATGAAACCCAAGTTTTATAAGCATGGTTTCTAGGAAATTCCATTCCACCCTATCGTAGGCTTTACTCATGTCCAGCTTGACTGCCATATAGCCATCTCCGCTTCGTTTGTGCTTTATAAAATGTGTCATCTCATAAGCAACCAGCACATTGTCAGTGATAAGCCGACCAGGAATAAAAGCACTCTGATTTTGAGAAATTATATCTCCAATGAACAATTTAAGTCTACTTGTGAGGACCTTGGAGACTATTTTGTAGATGACATTGCAGAGACTAATTGGTCTCAATTCCTTGATGCCCTTCGGGTTCTTAACTTTGGGAATTAGTATGACAGTTGTATTATTCCAATCCGCCGGCATAGGGCCACCATTTAGAACATTCAGAACCTCATTCTTGACATGGTCACCGATCACCTCCCAAAATCTTTTGTAGAAAATGGCTGGCATACCGTCGGGTCCTGGCGCCTTCAAGTCACCAATGTTCTGTAGAGCCTCAAACACCTCTTCTTCAGTAAAAGGTGAGCAAAGGGATTCATTCATATAATTTGTGACACGTGGCTGAACATGCTCTACAAGTTCAGAAATATTAGTTGCTGGTTTAGTAGTGAAGAGAGACTTGTAGTAGTCGTAAACATGCTTCTTTAACTCATTCTGCCCCACGATGGTCTCTCCATTTTCATTCTTCAGATTTATAATTTTGTTCTTTTTCTTTCTCTCCGTGCAACAGGTATGGAAAAAGCGAGTGTTCCGGTCTCCATGCTTCAGCCAATCAACATGAGCACGCTGTTTCCAGTAGATGTCTCGCTGATCCTCAAGGCGTTCTAATTTGTATCGCAGAACATGCTCACGATGGACTGAATCCTCAGAAATAGTAGCTTTGAGACAGCGATTTAAATCCTTCTTTACTTTCTTGATGCGTTTCTCAAGATCACCTAGGATGTTGCGATTCCAGTCCTGAAGTTCCATAGCAACATGTTTAATTCTATCTGTCACTGAACCAGACCCATGAAAGGCCTCATTCCACGCATCCTGTACAAGCTTTGCACAACCATCCTCTTGGAGCCATGATGCCTCAAAATGAAAGGTATGATCAAAGGTACGTTCAGACGTCGGCATACAATTGGTGTCAAGAATCACTGGGCGATGGTCCGAATGTCGTGGTTCAGCGTTAATTATCTTCACTAGCTGGATAGATAGAACGCCATTCAATATTTGCAACTGCCCGATCAAGACGCTCTTTAACATACCTATCATGACGATGACTGTGGTTTCGCCAGGTAAAAACATCTCCCATAAATCCAAGGTCAGATAATTCGCAGAACTCGAGGGCTTCACGAAACCGGTCCATGTGAGCTTGAGATTTTGGGGCACCACCAGCCTTCTCATGCTGGAATAGTATTTCATTAAAGTCGCCCATGCAAAGCCAGGGTCCTGAACCTTGGTGCTTAAGATTTCGAAGAGCTGTCCAAGTCAAATCCTTATTCTCTGGATCTCCATACACACCAGTGAACCTCCATGACATACCAGCATCAACAATATCAACATCAATATAGAGGCGCTTAGCATCACGGACCGAAATCTCCACATCGCGCTTCCACAAGAGAGCTAGACCTCCACTCTTGCCATTGCAATTGTACACAACCATATTTGGCAAGCCCAGCAACCAACGGAATTTTTCCATGCGCCGTTCATCAAGCTTTGTTTCAGAGATAAACAATACATCTGGATCCTCTCTCTTCTTGACATCCTGAAGTCCGCGAACTGCAGATCGATTTCCCAATCCATGGCCGTTCCATGCTACAATCTTCATATGTCCTGCTGAAGCTGTTCTGACAATCCAACCTTCAGAATGTTTATTACAGCAAGGGTATGTTCTTTAAAATCTGATGATGGGCAGCAAGACTGAGTGAAATTGGAAGGGAAATTACAGGGAAAGAACTATAACAGACAAGGATTTGTAGATGCAGTAGGGTGGCCAAAGGGAGCTGATCAGGAACTTATACACAGAGTTGTTCTAAGGTGTGGAAGCTGATAGGAAGCAGAGGAAAACCTGAAGAAAAGAGCTGTGGTGAAACAGGCGGCGGCAGACTCCTTACGGGTTGAGGGCCGGGGGGTGGTTTGGGAGTGGGGCAGTGGGAGGGAATCGAGCAGGGAGAGCGCTTGTAGTCGGAATCGAGCAGGGAGATCGCTTGTGGTCTGTGCCGGCAGCGGCTAGGAGGGATTGGAGCGGAAAAGAGGAAAGGGCAGGGTGAGAGGCCGCGTACCACTGGAGCAGGAGGAGGGAAACAGACGCCGGCAAGGTGACGTCCCCTGGAGGATTGGAATCGAGCTGAATTTGTGGAGAAATCAGAAGACAAGCATCCGGGATTCAGAGGAGAATCGGCATGTCGCCAGTCGCCACACAGGGACAAGAAGCTTCGAGGCAGAACTTATTGGGTTGTGTTGGTCCCAAAGGTAGAACTTCTGAGCTGACCCATCTGCCGCGGCCGACACGGCGCCACCGCTCGTGGTGTGCGACGCTGATAGCCACAAAATAATCCCACTACCATCATTCCCCAACAACCACCTTTACTAACATCAGTGTATTCACTTCCAGAAAATGCCATGTACGGAAATGACCAGTAGTTCCACTAGCTAATATACAACCCAATTCATTTTCAGAGATGCCAAAACGAACTCAAGAAAACACCTTCCGGCTCCAGATACACTTACCATCACTTCATGTACCACGTTCTTTCTTTTCGAGAATTGAGAACAACGTGTTGACTCCCGAGCTAATGTGCTCCTATCAGTTTTCAAAATTAAAAAAAATATATTAAAACACTTCAGAAAATCTAAAACACTGGCCATAATATATATTTTGTTTTCAGTTTTTTTTGAAAGGTTTTCATTTCTTTTGGAATTTTGAAAATAGTCAGGAGCATGTGAGCTCGGGAATCAAAGCAAATTTTCGTCAAAAATTGTACTTCTAAGTTTTAAAGCAGAGCACAAGGACAGATTACCCCTACTTCTGAAAACCAAACACAAACATAGGTGCAACACATGAGACTGCTAGGGCTCCTCTTAATTAACCCTCTACAAACATAGCCTAGTAGACAGCCCACCTCCTCTCTTCCCCTTCCTTCTCCAACAAAAAGGACCAGGAATTCAGGAACTGCCCACCGAAAAACTGGACGAGCTTTATCAGCTACGGATTTCTGAGATGCATACACATACTTGACTTTTCTGTCAACACTCACGGTGGGGTGGCCGACCTACCTTGCTTTGCTAGCTCCTCCTCCTGTGCTTCGAAACTCAGGTTCAAATTCCCAGTGCCCTCCATGCCCAGACGTGCTTGTGTTTGGAACCATTGGTGCACTAAAGTAAAAGAAGTTTTTTCGAGAAAATAAATAAAGGGAGCTTGTGAAGTGAAACCATGTTCTATACTTCTCTCGGTATGAGAGACACGAATGAAGTGTATATATATAGCTTACACATGACTGTCTCACTATATACTTGATATAAATTTGCACTACCATATTGTACCAACTATGATCTAATGGAAATACCTACTACATTATTTACATTATTGTCAAGTAATAACATGTATCTATTGTCGCCTAGGTACATGTCTGTACACAGCATTTGGGATTATTATATCGATACTTGTGCACTCATGGAACGTCTAATGGGACCGCGAGGCCGGCTGGCTTTGCTCATGAAACGATCACATACATGCATTGATGCATGTGAGTCGATTGATCTCCATCACCATCCATTCATGTGTAGTAGTACATGAGAGACTAGCTAACGCTGACGATGGAGCACGATCTTGATCGCACGTTGCCGTGCCCCACGCGCGGACACACGGAGACATCTCTGAATTCCCAACTCGTGCCCAAAACATTCACAGCCAGAGACGTAGTGCTGCCGCAGGCGATTGCGAGCCAATGATGATGGATTTGATCCTGGCCGGCCGGCCGGCGGATATTGCTGCTAATGCTATACACTGCACCCATCTAGACAGGCACGTTCAAAGTCTCGGATCACTGTTGGGTTGTGTTGCTTCCAAAGACTGAATTGGCCTGACCCATTGATAGGACAAAAAGAAAAAACTTAAACAACGATTTGCCAATCCCACATAATCAGTGTATTCCCTTCGAGAAAATGCATGCCCTGTACGGAATTCACCAGTAGCTCCACTAGCTAATACTCCTCCTTTTCAGGGCTTAAGGCGTAAAAGTTTTTGCACGTAGATTAAGGAGAGTCTGGGGGAACAAAACTTTCCATACATACCCCTATTTAACCGTGTGATCTGTTGCTAAATTTTCTCTTCCACAGTAAAACGTCTCCTCGTTTCTCTCCCGGATGGTGGCGCATGCCTTCTATTCTCCCTCCCCAACGTAGCAATTACTTCTTCTCAGCCCACATGCACGGCATGCACCATGCATGGCCACTAACCGGCGACACAATCAACTCCTCTCTCCCAATATTTTTGGTCCGGGTAAACGACCGCAAGGAGTAATTTTGGCAGAAGTAGAGTAAAGCACACCCTGCGCCTTAAGCTATGGTGAAAATTTGAAAAAATAATTACGCCCTATTCCCTGAGACGGAGGGAGTACAACACAATTCATTATTGGAGAAGCCAAAAAAAAAAAAAAACACCTTTCAGGTTTCAGATTTTCTCGAAATGGGGGTAACCCGATGCACATAGTGGTGAGCAGAGGAGAAGGCAGCCCTCGTGGTCAGCCTTATTTATTGCAAGGTTTCAGAAGTACAGTATAAAAAGTTTACATTTCATGAATCACATAAAGTGTAAACGAAAATGAGCCAGCGAAGATCAAGATAACATAGTGCCTATGCATCTTGTAATCGTCTAGCAAGACGCTAGCCATCCCGATGACAGATATTCCGAGCGACCGTCTCCAGAATGGAACATCCAGAATCCATAGACTCTCTTTGCGCCTTCGACAGCAGGAAAGGCCACTCGTGGATGAAAAGCCATACGGATAAAATTGGTATTTACACATTTGTTAATAATAATGTCATTCCTACAGTTCCACAAAGACCAGACTAAGGCACACGTTCCCACATGGATTTGCGCCTTGGTTTTCTTCTATACCCCATTAAACCAATTGCCAAACATGTTCAACATATTTGTTGGTAGGTTAATATTGAAAGCATATTGAAATATAGTCCAAATACCGCGTGTAAAGGGCATATAAAAAATAAATGTCCTACCGATTCCTCTGAATTACAAAACGCACATATTTCAGATACTATTATCATCACTCACTACATGTCTACATTTTTCCTTTTTTAAGAAATGTATATCTACATTTTGCGCAGAGCACATGGACATGTTGCCCATACTTCTAAGAACCAAAGACATCCAAAACCTGACACTCAATTTCTTGACAAAATTGGGAGCACGCTCGGGGTTCCTTTTATGAAAAAATTCAACTTGCGGACTGAGTGGTCAACAAATTAAGTGTCGATATTAATCGCTCTAACTCAAAGGGAAGGAAACACGTACACAATCATGTAGACTGATTCTTCTTACCATAGGGTAAATTTGACAATTGAACAAAAGGTTATGCTAAGCGACACATTTACCGGACGATACATAGTATTATCTACATGTTACAAAGATCAGAACCTACCACACACGACCTTACGTTGTACTAGAATAATAATAAAAAGGTCGAGCATCGCGAGGCTATATAACCAGACAAGGTGTCTCTCTTCCAACTCACTCAAGTAAATGTATTTTCTTATATTGCTATAGAGTAAAGATGAAAACACATGGACGATGCTCGTGTATCACCCCCTTGGATTGAGAGGCCTCCGGAAAATCTTAGAAACAAGTCTCCATTCATCCTGTTGAGATGCGGGTGAATATCAATCTGCATCGGTCCTTTCCATAGAGCCCATCATTCTGAAAAGTTTCAAACCGAACTTGAAACATCGATTGTGAGACATAAGAAGCCAGCATCCACAGAGATTACGGTTTGATTTCGGACCTCAAATTAGTTATTACTAGCACATTGCCCGTGTGTTGCCACAATATCTAACTTTTCATTGGCGTCGGACATGTAAACATAATGCACACGATAATTCAATGGTATAAAATACATATACCACTAGTGGAAAAAGAGCCTTTTGTCCCGGGCCGAGAGGGCCTTTAGTCCTGGTTGCGCAACCGGGACTGCGCAATCGGGACTAAAGGCCCGCACCTTTAGTCCTGGTTGTGTTACAAACCGGGACTAAAGGGCCACCACGTGGCCGCTGTCGAGCGCCCGGGTAGGAGACCCTTTAGTCCCGGTTGGTAACACGAACCGGGACGAAAGGTCTGCACGCTGGGTTTTTTTTTGAGGTTTTGCACGCCGGGTTTTAGGCTATAGGGGTTCTTTTACTGTTTTTCGTTTCAATTTTTTTCATTTATTGTTTTCCTTTTTAGGGTTAAGGTTTTGCATTCAATTCGACGGTACTACATATATACAACATAGAAGGAACCATTACACACCATCGTCATAAATATTAGATCAAAGTGTGACCTATTTCTTCATCCTTGTAGTCGAACCTATTACATATATAGTAGCATATATATATATATATATATATATATATATATATATATATATATATATATATATATATATATATATATATATATATATATACCTCAGCTATTCTACAACCACTTGTAGAATAACTATTCTACAACACTTTTGAACTGCACTCGCTATAATAAGTGAACCGCATGTTTGTATGGGCCAAACTCCAACCACCCCCACGACCCCACTCCCCCTCCCCATTAACTCCGCAACCCCCTCCCGCATTCAATCGGTCTGAACTGTCCCCCACTTCTCCCTCCTCCCCCGTCGCAACACCGTCCGCCGGCGAGAAATTCGCGGCCATTGTCGGCGACGGCGGCTGCTCCCCGTCTCTAACCCCTTTCACCACTTCTTCCCCGACCTCCACCTTCACGACGCCCTCCATCTCGCTCTTATCGTCGTGTATTCCGGGGGTCTGCGGTGGTTGCTATTAGGGTTCTAGGGTTTTTTGCGCGGTGGATTTGCTTAATCTCGCGAGCGATTCATCCAGTTTGCTTCGCGTCCGTGGAGTGAGTGGTTTTTCGCTGGATTGTCGCCCCGCGGCCACCACCGCGAGATCCCCTCTGCGCGCCTCCTCCTTCGGTTTTCCCTCCGCCGCCCTTGGACTGGCCCAGTCGATTTCGGGTGTTCAATCGATGGATTCCCCTTCTCCGGTGGACATTGGAGGTTTGTTCTCTCTTACCGTACTTTGTATTTTTAGTATTTTCTAGTTTATTTTTCATACTATTTGTTGTGAGGAAGTTCCCCTTATTGTTCTGTACCTTTGCTTTTATATACAGTGGATTTGTTTTTGTTTTTCTACATGAATAGTTGATTAACGTTGATTAACCATTGTGTCAGTACTAAGTGAACCTCATGTGAACTTTATGTGAACTTCATTTTAATCATTGTGTTCGGACTAACTGAACTTCATGTGCATTTTGTGTGAACTTCATGTGAACTGTTGTGTTAGTACCTATTTTTAACTTATGTGCATTATGTCTCTGGACTGTTGGTACTAACTGAACTTCATGTGCATTTTGTGTGAACTTCATGTGAACTGTTGTGTTAGTACCTATTTTTAACTTATGTGCATTATGTCTCTGGACTGTTGGTACTAACTGAACTTCATGTGCATTTTGTGTGAACTTCATGTGGTCTATTCTGTTAGTACTTATTGTGTACATTATTGTGAACTTCATGTGCATTTAGATAGTATCAGGTTAATTTTTTACATGCATTACCATTGTGTACATTTTCTTCTGAATTCTAATATCTTTAGTAAGTCCTTT